>SKCR01017377.1:0-44466 GCA_019454045.1 Zanthoxylum bungeanum | reverse complement strand
ACCCTTTAATAGATTTCCTTACAGGATAGAGATATACCTGTTGGGAGGGGGTAGCCATAATTAGAACTTAAACTTAATAAATCCAGATAATTTGGTTGACATAGACATATGGTTCAATTGGATTAAACTGGGTATTTGTGTCTGACCATCGACAGATGCTTTCACATAAATTCATGTTCCAGGTTAGTAAAATGATTTATTACACAAACTTAAAATAATCACTTCATCTTTTTAAAGATATTATAATGATTCACAACCCTAGATCTTTTAGTCTTTTATTTTCCTTAGTATTTTCTTTTGTCTTTTTATCTATTTATTTATTTAGCAATTTACAAATCAAATCATTCAAGCAATCAATTCCCTTCTCCCTCAATAAGATATTGTAAATAAATAGTATCAACAATTAATAACAACAGTAGGAATTAAGTCCTCGTGTGATGAGTGATAAATGTATCACTATTTCCCACTCATTTAACTTAATATTTTGTATAGTTTCTTATATACAAGTAAATTAGATAGCTTCAAAATTTATAACTCAAGAAATATAAGATATTATTTTTTGTAAACATATACAAACAAGGCGGGAATACTCACCACTATACTACAATGACTATATCGATAAATAAAGTCATTTTTGTAGATAAATAAAGTTTCAGGACATTTTGGAGGTGATTTGGAGCAAAACTGTGAAATTTAGTGAAATTGGCAAAAGGGTATTTTGGTAATTTTGGGCGTTGTAGGCATTGCATTTTCGTATGTGAAACCCGTTGATGAGTCAGCAGTTGGAGGCACTACCTTTTTAGCTAAGGATATTGCGGGAAACGGAGGTCGGAAGGGGAAATTCAGAATAAGTACGTCATCAGATTCATTTCGCAAGTTCACTGTCTTCGTTAGTGCTGCGTTCGTTACTTCGTTCGAACGTCAGGCAGATTATGGACGTTCGTGTAGCGTTCGAATGGGTGTTCGAACGGCGTCGGTGTTTCTGGTTTTGTTGCTAGCCTCGCACCCCCCAGCCCAATTAGCCCCCCAAAGCCCATAAAAACATCACAATTAATAAAACACATTTAAAACACATGGGAATTAAATTAAATATTAAATTAAATATTAATAATGTATTTGAATTAAATAAAATATTTAAACCATTACCAATTAAATAAAACATAATATAATGATACCTAATTAAGACAAATCAAATATATAAACTTCCTAACTAAACAAATCACATACTAAATTAAAAGATGTCATGCCTAATTAAAATCAATTATACAAATTAAAGATATTGTATTCCTAATCTAAACCAAATTTGTCCCCAATTTGTCCCCCCTCAATCTTTGACTTTCCATGCTCAACACAAAATCAAATCCCTTCCTTGTGAGACAAGGTGAAGCCCTAGCCATTCTTTATATAAACAACCCATAACCAGACACGACAGCGCAGGCCCTAGCTCATTCATACAAGAAAAGCCTCTCCTAGTTCATTCACACAAGAAACACCCAAGCTTATTGACACACTCTCCCCGCTCTTATAACCGAAGATCACAACCAAAGAACCCTCATTGCCTTGACCAAAATACATCCCGAACAGCCCCTAACCATCACTGAAAACCACCTCCATAAACTCCCCACACATCACCGAAAATACACCCCCAAAACAGCAGCCAAATCCTCTTAAAACAGTCTTTAAAATCCTCAAAACAGTAACATAAAAAACTGCATTCATAATCCTTAAAATAATCACACAAGACTACACTAAAACCCCACAAAAACCTCGGAACAGTCCGTTGAAACGTCAAAACAAGTGACCTGAACAGTGAGCAGCAAAGCAGAGGCCGAACAGCAGCAGAACGGAGACCGAACAGTAAGTAAAAACAAGCAAATAGTGAGCTAGGACGCTAAACAAGTGAACCGGAGAAGTTGAGGAGTTGTTACCCTTCTGACGTCCGTGAAACGCAAGCCTGAAAGTTGGCAAAAAGGTTAGACCTGAGGGTATTTTCCACACTCATTTTCCATTTTATTTGTATTATTTATTGAGTATTGCTTGCATGATTGTCATGTTGAAATGCATGTTGTGGCCCTTAAGTAGATAAATATGCATGAATTATGAGATGTTGTATGTTGTGGCTTTGGAATAAAATGAGAGATGTGTCAACTCTCGCGGTATATCGGATGGAAACCCAGACATAAATTTCATAGCCGATTCCGAATGGACGGTAGTATGATCTGTACTCGGGATACAACTCCATGTACCGCTTGAGTAAGCGGCACCCTCTTTTGCTTTGTGTTGCTTTGGTTTATCTATTTTTCGTCACTTGAATTCTGCATGTTGCTTATTTATGCATGATTCAATCGAGCGCATGGGCTTAGTAAGTGCGATGAAAGGTCCCCTATTTGGAGGGGTTAACACCCTTTACCACGATGCTTTGCCGCGCCGGTTGATGTGTGTTCGGTTGAACGCAAGATACGTTCAATCGGGCATACTAAGTTTGATAGTATTGTTTTTAAATTCTTTGTATGCATGATTCAATCGAGCGCATGGGCTTAGTAAGTGTAATGAAAGATCCCCTATGGGGAGGGGTTAAAGCCCTTTACCACGATGCTTTGCCGCGTCGGTTGATGTGTGTTCGGTTGAATGCAAGATACGTTCAATCGGCATACTAAGTTTGATATTATTCTTTTTTAATTCTTTGTATGCATGATTCAATCGAGCGCATCGGCTTAGTAAGTGCAATGAAAGATCCCCTATGGGGAGGGGTTAAAGCCCTTTACCACGATGCTTTGCTGCGCCGGTTGATGTGTGTTCGGTTGAATGCAAGATACGTTCAATCGGACATACTGAGCTTGACATTATTGTCTTTATTCTTTGTGTGCATGCATCAGGCCTGGTTCCGTTCGAACGCGTTCTCGAACTCTACATGCACGCGGACCTTCTGTTTACCGTTCGAACGCGTTCTCGAACGCTACGCGAACACGCACGCACTTTCTTAGTCTTATCACGAATCAGGTCTGGTTCCGTTCGAACGCGTTCTCGAACGCTATACGAACGCGAACCTTCTGTTTATCATTCGAACGCGTTCTCGAACGCTACGTGAACGCGCACACACTTTTTTAGTCTTATCATGCATCAGGTCTGGTTCCGTTCGAACGCGTTCTCGAACGCTATACGAACGCAAACCTTATGTTTACCGTTCGAACTCATTTTCAAACGCTACGCGAACGCTCACCCACTGAACTGAGTCCCTTTTCACCAGATTTCATGCATAGTTTTCCTAGTAGCTATCCCTACCTATGATGAACCTGATTGCCCCTCTGTATTACGCAAGATTGTGTTGGTGTCATTCATCTGCATTCCCCACATGTATGAGTACAATGTGTTTAACATATTACAATTCATATACCTATGTCATGATAACATTTGAGTATTATTTCTTGTGGTATATCGGATGGAAACCCAGACATAAATTCCGTAGCCGATTCCGAATGGACGGTAGTACGGTCTGTACTTGGGATACAATTCCACGTACCACTTGGGAATGTGCTCGCATGTGTGCTTGTGTGGTTAGTATGTGTGCTTGTGTTTTCTTGAATATAATATGCCAATAAAGTTGTATGTTCGTCGCTACTTTGATGTACTTTCAAGCATGCAATCTTAGATGTGAAACATATGTAAATTTAGGTGTAAGTTTTATTTTGTACATATGAATTTAGAAGCATGATACTCTTGGAAATAAGTGTTACTTAAGCCTGATTAAATTATTATATAAATCCTTTCATTACAAGTGGCATAAGTAAGGGACCATTCCGAACCCAACGGTTTGAGGTCTTCCCTTGCGAGGGGTGAGTGCGGCCTTAAATCTCATTTTCCCGGTTCACACCGGGTGGCGACTCCATTATTCTCCGGTTTAGTCCCCCGTGGCTACTCCGTACTCCCAACCAAGCCGCGAGCTTGGGACAGCATGCGTCGCCCAGATCCTGTGTTCCCACAGGCGTCCCGACACAAAGGGTATTTTGGTAATTTTGGACATCCCGACACCAAAATAAAGTTTCAGGACATTCTGGAGGTGATTTGGAGCAAAACTGTGAAATTTGGCAAAAAGTGTATTTCGGTAATTTTGGGCGTCCCGACACCGAGGGTATTTTGGTAATTTCATCGCATGCCACTTGTCAAAAATTCAACGAGCCGTTTTTTTTAGCCACCATGCCACGTGTCGAAAATTCAGCGATCCAAAAAAAAAACTAATAAAATAATAAAAAAATAAAAATCAGAAAAATAATAATAATAAATTGGATTTTTTTGCCTATAAATAGATTTTGAATTTCTTAGTTTCAATGTACCTCATTCTCTGAAATCCTTATAAATAAAAGAGAATTCTTCTTATTTTCTTCTTATATTTAGTTTTATTTACGCTTTGTAGTAGTAATTCTATCCATCCATGTGGGGGTAACTTCTCTATGCTGAGGTAAAAAGGTAATACTTTTACTTTTGCTATTTAGATTAATCTCCCTTAAAATATAATATATAAACTATTTAAAACCTGACTTAATAAAGGATACCGCCATTCTGGACGGTTGGTTATTCAATTTAATCTGGTTAAACCTGACTTAATGAGGATACCGCCATACTGGACGGTTGGTTTAATTTTTGTTCTACCTTTATGGCTGGTTGATTTTAATTTGACTTAATGAGGATACCGTCATACTGGACGGTTGGTTTAAAATATCACAAGGATATATATTATATTATGGGAGATATCTAAATAGTAAATAATAGAAGTTAATTCCTTTTACCTTATCATTTTATTTATTTTTCTGCATTTACTTTTTAGTAATTTTTATGTCTTTTTTACTTGTCATAACTATTTGTTATAACTAAGTTAGTTTTCTAGGTTGTGATGAAATCTAATATCACCGGTTTATAAGAGGTTATTTTATAATTTGAGTAATTTAAAGGTTTACTTATTAAGTCTTAAATGCTTCTTGTTGTTTGATCACCAATAAGATTAATGTGGTAAATCTAAAATGAACTAGACATAGGGATTTTAGGTTTCAACCTTTGACTTAATAGCCCACGATCTTCCTTGAGGATAGATAACCCTTTAATAGATTTCCTTACATGATAGACATATACCTGTTGGGCGGGGGTAGCCATAATTAGAAATTAAACTTAATAAATCCAGATAATTTGGTTGACATAGACATATGGTTCAATTGGATTAAACTGGGTATTTGTGTCTGACCATCGACAGATGCTTTCACATAAATTCATGTTCCTGTTAGTAAACTGATTTATTACACAAACTTAAAATTATCACTTCATCTTTTAAAAGATATTAGAATGATTCACAACCCTAGATCTTTGGGTCTTTTATTTTCCTTAGTATTTTCTTTTGTCTTTTTATCTTTTTATTTATTTAGCAAATCTACAAATCAAATCATTCAAGCAATCAATTCCCTTCTCCCTCAATTAGATATTTGTAAATAAATAGTGTCAACAATTAATAACAATAGTAGGAATTAAGTCCTCGTGGGATCGATATTTTTATACTACTTGAACGATACGTGCGCTTGCGTTATACGTGTGTGTTTACGCCGGTCAAGTTTGGTTTAAGAGGTTTCCTTACAGGATAGACATAACCTGTTGGGCGGGTGACCCGGGTTCGATCCCCGGCAACGGCGCCAAAAACTTGACCGGCGTAAACACACACGTATAACGCAAGCGCACGTATCATTCAAGTAGTTATAAAATATCGATCCCACGAGGACTTAATTCCTACTGTTGTTATTCATTGTTGATACTATTTATTTACAAATATCTAATTGAGGGAGAAAGGAATTGATTTCTTGAATGATTTGATTTGTAGATTTGCTAAATAAATAAAAAAATAAAAAGACAAAAGAAAATACTAAGGAAAATAAAAGACTCAAAGATCTAGGGTTGTGAATCATTCTAATATCTTTTAAAAGTGAAGTGATTATTTTAAGTTTGTGTAATAAATCAGTTTACTAACCTGGAACATGAATTTATGTGAAAGCATCTGTCGAAGGTCAGACACAAATACCCAGTTTAATCCTATTGAACCATATGTCTATGTCAACCAAATTATCTGGATTTATTAAGTTTAAGTTCTAATTATGGCTACCCCCGCCCAACAAGTATATGTCTATCCTGTAAGGAAATCTATTAAAGGTTATCTATCCTCAAGGAAGATCGTGGGCTATTAAGTCAAAGGTTGAAACCTAAAATCCCTATGTCTAGTTCATTTTAGTTTTACCACATTAATCTTATTGGTGATCAAACAACAAGAAGCATTTAAGACTTAATAAGTAAACCTTTAAATTACTCAAATTATAAAATAACCTCTTATAAACCCGGTTATATTAGATTTCATCACAACCTAGAAAACTAACTTAGTTATAACACATAGTTATGACAAGTTAAAAAAGACATAAAATTACTAAAAAGTAAATGCAGAAAATAAATAAAATGCTAAGGTAAAAGGAATAACTTCTACTATTTACTATTTAGATATCCCCATAATATATGGTTGGTTTCTATTATTAGTCCCAAAGAAAGTATAAAGCAAATGAAACACATGATTTATATATTAAAACTTGAAGCATGGCGAATCATACTTACAAAGCTTGTGATGAAAAAGGATGAAGAAAATCCTTGAGTCTTCAAGGTGGAAAACTTTCGGCCAAGAAGAAGTGAAGAAGAGCTTCCAATCCTTTTAGTATTCCAAGCTCCAAGGTTGTTTCCCTATCACCTCCTTTGATCCTTCATTGTGCTAGCAAATGGAGAAAATGAAATAAACAATTTTTTCTTGCCTCTGAAGCTCCACGGCGTGAGCAAGAAGAAAAAGGGAGAGAAGCTTTTTTGTATTCTACTAATTCTTTCTCTTTCGTGTTTGCAAAAAACCGAGAGAGATATGATATAATTACCAAAATATTTGGTAAATACCTTTCCAAAAGGTAAAAAACGTGATAATGTGTCACCCCTACTTCATCGTGAACAGTGATAATGTGTCACTCAATAAAGGTGACTTGTGACATCCCTCAACTAGTCATGTCAAGTGATGAGACTTCGCGATGTGACTTGCGGGTCCCACTCTCGTTTCAAATACGAATGTGTCCGCAAACACTTTCGGGCTCGGTTTCGCTAATTTCGAATTAACGAATTTCCGTCGCGACATAATTAAATAATTATGCCTAGCGAAATTACTATTCACATCCTAACGAATTAATTCTAAATTAATTCGTTTGCCCGAATTAAAATCCGATTTTAATTCCGCGTCGAAATCTAATTTCGTTTAATATATCAAATATATATTATTTATCGATTAATTCCAAATTAATCGTTCTCTCTCCTAATTAGGCATCTTATCCAAGATAAAGTTTCTCCGTAATTAATCCAAGATTAATAAAGTTCGAATAAAACATCATAGGTGAATCTTCAGGAAGCGACCAAAGAGATCTCCGGATATGTTGGTAGTAAATACGGTCGTCGGATAATCCGAACAAGTACGTACCTCGTACTACGTTTTTACCGATTTATAAGACAAGGTTGGCTTCTAGCAAAGCGCCATGCCTACCCAATTCTCCTCCATAAATATTCTTATTGGAATATTAGATCTTTATCAAGCATAGTATATACCGTAGTATCGCGTACATCGATCCAGTATCGGACGATCACATGTTAGGCCTGGGGCTGGAAATGTGTCTGCCCCGTACGAAACATATATCGGACATCAAACAACTAGTCTCTTTAAATCGGACAATCCTGACCTGGTCATATTGTCCGACGGTTGCAACCTTTATATAGACTAGTTCTGTATCATGCGTGATCATCATCTCCATATGTCTGAAGTGATACTTCCATCTTGACATCACATCCAGTACACTACGATTCTCGATAAACCCAGAAGAGGCGTACACAGAACCGGTTAAAGAAGCCCCGAACCACCAAAACCAAAGTTACCACCGATTGTCGCAAGTACTAGCGATGCAAGTCTCAGGTTAAGACCATATACACCTACCCTGATGCGGCCTCCCATAGACACGCATACATACTACCAATGGGATTCTCGGCGGGTCTATCCAGAGCGAAGCTGTTTTCCGTACCATCGGTAAAACACAAACCTCCTATCGCACTTGCATAAGTATCCAATACTTAAATATGAGAACTATGCCGTTGTGCCTTCACAACGCGCACAAGTGCAATACTAGTCTATTCCGCATTATCGATGTCTGATCTCGATAATACTCGACTCCGACTAGGGATATTTAATGATTAAACCTTTATATTGATACTGTCTCATATCATCTCAATACGGAACTAATCATATGGACTTTGCCATTAATATATCAAAGTAATAATTTACAAAACGGCAAAAGGCAATTTCATCATTATCACATAGTCAATTTTGTACAATAATACAATATCATTCACAAAACAGTGACGCTATGGGTCATAATGTCTAACAATCTCCCACTTGGCCTATAGCCAGTCACTCAAGCATCTAATACCTGAACTATGTATATGTCGTTCAAAAACACATGCTGAAGAACAGCCTTCGTCAGCGGATCTGCAATGTTGTCATCCGATGCGACCTTCTCGACCTTTACATCGCCACGATGTATAATCTCCTCCCGAATCAGATGGTAACGCCGAAGAACATGCTGGATCGTTGATGAGACCTTGGTTCCTTAGCTTGTGCTATAGCCCCGTTATTGTCACAATACAATGGCACAGGCTCAGCTGCTAACGGAACTACTCCTAATCCGATTAGGAATTTTCGGATCCAAACTGCCTCCTTTGCTGCTTCCGACGCAGCGATATACTCCGCCGCTTCTGTTGTTGAATCGGCAACAGTATCTTGCTTGAAGATTTCCAGCTCACTGCTGCTCTTTTGCTTTTGCTCCGTTATTCAACAAAAATTGTATGTACCCTGATTGCGACTTGAAGTCGTCCTTGTGGGTTTGGAAACTTGCATCGGTGTATCCAGATACCTCAAGTTCTCCACCTCCATAAATTAAGAAAGCATCCTTAGTTCGTCTAAGATACTTAAGGATATTCTTAACTGCCATCCAGTGACTTTCACCACCTGGATCGCCTGATAGCGACTGCACATGCTCAAAGCATATGACACATCAGGTCGCGTACATATCATGGCATACATGATCGATCCGACTGCCGAGGCGAACGGTATTCGACTCATGTTATCTCTCTCTCTCTTTAGTCTTAGGACACATGTCTTTATAACAGAGGATACCACGTGACATTGGCATAATCCATCCCTCTTGGATTGATCCATGTTGAATCGCTTCAACACTTGTCAATATATGTACTCTGGGAGAGTCCAAGCAGCTTTCTAGATCTATCCCGGTAGATCTTTATTCCTAGAATAAAGGCTGCTTCTCCCAGATCTTTCATGGAGAATTTTAATGAAAGCCAAGCTTTCACCGACGTTAGCATGGGAATGTCATTGCCTATAAGCAACAATACGTCGTCGACATAAAGGACAATAAAAGTCAGTGCTCTCCCACTAAACTTCTTGTATACACAAGGGTCATCAGCGTTTTGCACGAAATCATATTCTTTTATGATCTCATCAAAACGCTGATTCCATGACCGTGATGCTTGCTTCAATCCATAAATGGATCGATTTAACTTACAAACCTTGTTTGCAAGTCTAGGTACGATAAAATCGTCAGGCTGTTGCATATAAACATCCTCCAAAAGGTTTCCGTTAAGGAAAGCGGTTTTAACGTCCATATGCCATATCTCGTAATCAAAATATGCAGCTATTGCAAGCATTATCCGAATGGATTTAATCATGGCAACGGGTGAGAAAGTTTCGTCATAATCAATACCATATTGTTGACGATACCCCTTTGCTACAAGCCTAGTTTGTACATTTGCACGTTGCCATCCATGTCCGTCTTCTTCTTGAAGATCCATCTGCATCCAATAGGCTTACGCCTTCTGGTGCATCAACCAGTGTCCAAACTTGGTTGGCATACATGGAATCCATCTCGGACTTCATGGCTTCTTGGCATAAAGCGGAATCAATATTTGTATTCGCTTCCTCATACGTAGCCGGTTCATTATCTCAATAAGATTAATATCTACATGAGGCGAGATCAGGAACCCATACCTCTCAGGTACCGTCCTGACTCTCTCCGACCTACGCGGTCCTTGTGTATATGAAGATTGTGGTACAGACTCATCCGGATGGTCTGTTTATGTTCCGTCATTGATTCATTGCCAGGAACAGTATCACTACGATTTTCATCGAGCTCCAATTTCCTCCCACTTACCACTGCATATAGGAATTCCTTCTCAAGGGAAAATGCATGTAGAGCAAACAATACTTTGTTTTCTTGTGGGTGATAGAAGTAATATCCTTTGGTTTCCCTAGGATATCACCAAAAGGCATTTATCTGATTTGGGTTCTAGTTTGGTACCTTCCAAACGTTTAACATATGCCCAGCATCCCCAAATCTTCAGGAAAGAGAACCTGGTTTCCTCCCTGTCCATATCTCATATGGAGTCTGTTCAACAGACTTTGACGGAACCTTATTCAAAATAAGTACTGCACTGTTTAATGCGTATCCCCAGAAGGATATTGGTAGCTCAGTGCGACTCATCATCGACCTTACCATGTCTAACAAGGTACGGTTTCTCCGTTCAGACACACCGTTTAATTGCGGTGTTTAGGAGGAGTCCACTGTGAAAGAATACCATATTCTTTCAAGTAATCTTGAAACTCATAACTTAAGTATTCGCCACCACGGTCCGACCGCAATGTCTTAATACTCTTGCCTGATGTTTTTCTACTTCGTGTCGAAACTCTTTGAATTTCTCAAAAGTTTCCGACTTGTGTCTCATTAGATACACATAACCATAACGAGATGCATCATCCGTAAAGGTTACGAAGTAATGATATCCACCTCTAGCCTAGCTAGACATGGGCCCACATACGTCGCTATGAACGAGGGCTAACAGTTCTGTGGCACGTTCACCTTTACCACTAAAAGGTGATTTAGGCATTTGCCTAAAAGACAAGATTCGCAGACATCATATGAATTAGGATCAAATCCGTCCAAGTACCCACTCTTCGAAAGTGTGGATATGCGAGTCTTGTTGATGTGTCCTAGACGACAATGCCACATGTAAGCTTCATCTTTAGATTACTCCTTTTGAGCCTTTTGTTTGTTATTTTTTGTTAGGAGATTCATTTATATTCAAAATATAAAGGCCATTATTTTCAACGGCAGTACAAATCTGCATCATCTTTATATAAATAACACCCAGTGTTTCTAAATACAAAAGTGTACCCATGCTGGGTTAACAAAGATACAGATATGATATTCCTTGTCAAACTAGGTATATAATAACAGTTCAAAAGTTTAAGTGCATGCCCCGAGGGCAATTCCAAAACAAAAGTCCCTACAGCCAAAACAGCAACTGGAGTTCCGTTTCCGACTCGTAGATCAACCTCCCCTGAAGCCAGCATCCTGCTATTCTGCAGATCCTGCAAATCAGTACATATATGAGCAGCACAACCAGAATCAAAAATCCAATTTTTAAAACTAGAAGTAGTCATATTTATCTCAATAACAAAATACCAGAGGCTAGTGCCTTGCCTGCCTTGATATCCTCCTGTGTCCCTTGCCCATCGGCAGTCACGTTTCCAGTGACCCTTCTTGCTGCAGTTGAGGCAGACATCTTGAGATTTGTTCCTTGGCTTCCCAGAAGCTTTTGTCAACTTGCCTTACCCTTGTTCTTATGTTTCTCTTCCTCACCCCTCCAGTTTCTTTGGGCCCAGCCCTTGGCCCCTGAGAGGTCGATGCATAGTGCACATCGCGCTTGCCCCATTTATGGAGTTCTTTTTCAGACTCCTTCAAGATGGATAACAGCTCTCCAAGATAGTCATCCGTGTCCATCAACTTGTAGTTTATTATGATTTGTTTCCAAGAATCAGGAAGTGACTGTAAGATCAAATCTACGGTCAGCTCAGCCTCCAAGACTATTCCCATATTGGCCAACTCATCAATATCGGTGATCATTTGAGTCCCGTGGGCCTCAACTGATGCGCCTTCAGTCATTCGGGCGCGGAAGAGTTTCTTCACCAACTCGTACCTCTCCATCCGCTTGTTGGTGCGGTGGAGATCTCGCAGTCTAGCCATCATGTTATAGGATCCAAGTCCCTATTCTGGCGACGAAAGTGCTGAGTCATCGAAGCTAACATAATATAGCCTGAGCTGTGTTCACAATCATCGCTGTGAGTTTTCCATAACTCCAGCTCAAGTGGGTCAGTGGGCTTAGGCGGGAGAGGTATATTGTATAGTGTACAGCATCCTCTCAGCCCCAAAGACTATCCTTAGGTTCATTTCCCAATCAGCGAAGTTGTGTGCCCTTAAAGACATTGTCACCCATAATGATGTCTCGGACATTTCCCTTGCTTGCCATCTCAACTACGATAGTCCAACTATCTAGTTAACGATAAAATGGGTACAATCAAACTGTTACAAGAAAAAATAACAATGTATTAGTCCAACTAATTTTTAATAAATAGACGAAATAATTTTGAAAGACGCGTAAGGCTAAGTATCTGAACGAAATTGCAAATTCAATACTAGCCTCCCACTATTTTCATCAAGTCTCTAACCCTCTGTTGAGAACTCGGGAAATCCTATTTCCTAGTGGGCTAGGATCCCCGTTAAATAACACACAACCTTGACTTTGGCCAACAAGTTGTATGCTATTTAACTAGGTAGATCTCAAAGATCAATTGGATCCCATCCAATTCCTAGATCCGGTTAGGTGGACGTCCAAGTCCAAAACATATGTACATTACTTATGCCAATGTATCTAATACATTTCCTAACCATATCCTCCGAATCATCTAGCCTTGGCTTTGGCACAACAAACCTAATGATTCCAGTTAAGCGGGACCCATTGACAAGGAAAGTTTCGTAATCAATGACGTTGGACAAGAAGTGATCTTGACTTTGGCCAACAAATCACAACTTGGACAAGACACCGATGTGGAACAAAACTCTCATGATTCAAGTACATCCTCAATTGACAAAGGTCTTGACTTTGGCCAACAAACCAATGCCAATTTTGGATCTTGAACAAGAATCATTCAACGGAAGGATAATCGCTTAATATAAATTGAGGGATTTTTGCATAATTTTCAACCAATTTATTATCTTTGTTAGGTCTCATCATCATACACCCTTAAGCATGCTTCTAAAACATCATAAAGCGCGTAAAGTAAATTAATAGTGATATACGGATGGATATATAAAACAACTTGTTCCTAGAACAAATCACTCCATTTCTTCTCCCCGCTAGCACTATTATACTTCTACCTACTTACATAATACAATAAGAGAAACCTCATTTACATTGAGGGGATTAGGTGAGAAGAGAATACAAAGAGATAAAAGAGATGAGGCTGGACATGCAGGTCCAATTTAAATTCTAATTTACAATAATTTCTAAATTACCCTTTCCCTTCTATATCCATCCGATATATACACTATTCATTCATCACATACATATATATTCAATCAAGACATGCTATAACAACCAATCTAATCCAATTAATTAGTCTTTGTTTAAGTGATCATCCAATGTTCAACAACGGTTTGATTTTGCGCGAGTCCAACTCGTTTGAGAATAAGTACATGAGTACGAATTCACGAATTATATATCGAACTACTCGTTAAATCCAATTTAAGTCGTATTCAATACTAATTCAATTTATTTAATTCCAATTAAATGTTTCACTTTTAATGTGCTTTTAAAGTCTTAGATTCTAAATCTAATCTAATTGGGTCTCCAAGCCCAACTAACATCCAATGTTTGTTTAATTAAAGTCCGATGGCTTTCAATTGATTTATTAAGGCTTGGGCTTTGGTCAATGTGGGTCAAACCCAATTACCAAGCCCAAATAAGGAATCACCCTTAAATGCCATAAAATCAATTTCAAGCCCATAAGGCCCAATTAAACATTAAAGCCCATTTTACTATATTTGGACTTAATGGAGTGATTTAAGCCCAAATTGGATCCAATCCTTTTGGCCCAAATCTACTTGGCCCAACCAAGCCCATTATGCCCAAATATAATAATACAAGCCCAATTTTAAAATTAAGCCCATTTATTAAATCCAATCTATTTGGTTCACTGGTTTGCGTCTTTCCTCGCTGTTTCACTGCTCGGGCTGTTGTTTTCCCTCCATCTCGCTGTTGTTTTTCTGCTGTTTTGCTGCTGTATTTTGGTCACTGTTTTGCGATTTTAGGCTATTGTTTTTGGGTATTTTAGGGGCTGTTTGTGGTGGTTAATTAAGGGATAATGGGCTGCTATTTTTTTTGAAGGGTTTAGGAAGCAATTTTGTCACTGTTTCAGGTAATTTTTGGACTGTTTATTCGGTCAAGTTTTATGTGTGCAGGGGGCGGTATTTCAGTGGGGTTTTGTGCGAGCAGTCAAGCAGTATTGACGTGAATGGGCAGTGCAGTTTTGAAGGGGTTTATTTGCATAAGTTGGCTAAGTTTGTGAGGGTCCAGTGCATGATGAAGAAGTGGGTGGTTTTGGCTATTTTCGTGAGTGATGAGGTGTTGATGAGCTGTGGCTTATGTGACTTTGGTTCACGTGTGCATGGTGAAAGTGATTGGCCTATGGTTACGTGAAGGTGCTGCGTGGGGTGAAGTTCTTGTTGAAATTAGGAATAGGTTTATTTGATTGGTTTTATTTAGGTATGGATATATTTATATTTTATTTGAATTATTTTAATTTGGTATGTAATTTTTTAGATTAGGAATTTCAAAGTAATTAGATTTTAATTTAATTTCAATTTAATTAGTTTTAATTTTAATTTTAATTTAATTTGTGACATGTTTTAATTGTTTCTGGATTGGTCTTGGGTGAGATGGGCTTGGTGTGTGGCTTTGTGATGGTTTGTGGCTTGCGGGGGTTTTGGGCCAAGGTTAAGTGGTTTGCGGGGTTTTTGGGCTAAAGGTACTTTAAAACGGAGGTCCAACAAGTGAGACCGAAGCTAAACAAGCAAATATGATCTAAACAAAATATTGATTCCCTTCCGATGACCTTTTCCCGTGACTTCCTCGACTTAAAAGGTAATGTCTCCAAATGAGACTCATCATATGGACTTATATGCAAAATGCAGTGCATACAGTTGCCCCCACTTTGATGGGACTTGTGTAATGTGTAACAGTGACAATCCTATCAAAGTTCTGCAATGTATTTTCAGTTTCCTGGCTCGCCAGCTACCACCTGACTTGCCTACTGCTTCGAACTGAGTAGATCTGATGGTCCATTTTCGAACTGTCCTCCATTTTTGGAGTGCCATTTTCGGCATCTGTTGTGTGTGCTCCATTTTGGAGCGCCATTTCCGGCATCTGTTGTGTATGCTCTATTTTGGAGCGCCGTTTTCGGCATCTATTTTGTGTGCTCCATTTTGGAGTGCCATTTTCGGCATCTGTTGTGTGTTTGCTCCATTTTGGAGCGCCATTTTTGACATCTATTACTTGATAGAGTGGCTCATTTTTGAATCGTTACTTGATGAGATGGTCTTTACCGCTACAATCATGCGAAACAAAATAAAAAATTGTATGTATGTGATATGTATGCATATATGCATGGATGCATGATGCTGATGTGGGCCTAGCCCCTAAACCGATACCGATGTGGGCCTCGCCCCTAAACTGACACTGATGTAGGCTTTACCCCCCAAACTGATACTGATGTGGGCCTCGACCTTGGGACTCATCCCAAACTGATACTGATGTAGGCCTCGGCCCTGGGACTCATCCCCAAACTGATGCTGATGTGGGCCTCGACCCCCAAACAGATACTGATATGGGCCTCGCCCCCAGACTGATACTGATATGGGCCTCGCCCCAAACTGATACTGATATGGGCCTCGCCCCCAGACTGATACTGATATGGGCCTCGCCCCCAAACTGATACTGATATGGGGCTCAACCCAAACTGATACTGATATGGGCCTCGCCCCAAATTGATACTGATATGGGTCTCGCCCCAAACTGATACTGATATGGGCCTCGCCCCCAAACTGATACTGATATGGGCCTCAACCCTGGGACTCGTCCCAAAACAGATACTGATATGGGCCTCGCCCCCAGACTGATACTGATATGGGTCTCACCCCAAACTGATACTGATACTGATACCTCGCCCCCAAACTGATACTGATATGGGCCTCAACCCTGGGACTCGTCCCAAAACAGATACTGATATGGGCCTCGCCCCCAGACTGATACTGATATGGGCCTCAACCCTGGGACTCGTCCCCAAACCGCTGATGTCATATTGATGCTTCTGATTGGCTTTCATTTGCCGCTTTCTCTCTTTCTTCTTCAAAACTTGTGAACACAAAACATAAAAAGGAATGCAAAATATATTACGTGTTTGCATGCATGCGTGAATGAGTTTCTCATCCTGTTGGGTTAGGACTTCCACCAATTCCATTGATGACCATTCTTCTCTTCCTTAGGGAAAGTATTGTTTTCAATCTACCCACATTGATCGGCTTGGTGAACTCATTTCCTTCCAAGTCTGACAGTCTCACTGCCCCATTTCCCACTTTCTGAGTGGACATCCTGTCCTTTCTGCTTGCTCTTCTGAGGATCCCCGTCTTTTAAACATTGCTGAGTGTCATATTACCAGGGTTGAATGCTTTTGTCAAACATACTAATGTTGCAGGTTGAAGGAAGACACTCAGGCAAGTAAATGAATGAACGTCTTTATTATCATTAAGAACAGGTTCGAACAAGTAGATCGATCAATGTCTTTATTAAAATGTAGATTGTGATCAAATAAGCTAGGAAGAACAGTCTCATCATCCATAACATTACCTTCTTCCTCGGCCTATGTTTCTTCACCGTTGTCATCCCATATCCTCATGAAAGAAGCTGGGTGGTTGAGAGCTTGGAGGATGAAGCTTTCGGGTAGGCCAGAGTTGATCATATAGGTGGGTGGTGGAACAGAGTGGTAATTTGGTAGGGGGTTCCAATGTGTGTTCGGTTGTTCTTTCTCAGGATCAGGTATTTTATGGGCATCAATGAGGTTTTGGATTTCATGCCTAAGGCGGGTACAGTTGTCAGTTTTGTGGCCTCTTCTTTGATGGAAGTGACAACACAGGCTTAGGTCAAGGTTGTGTGGTATAGGATCTGGAAGTGGTTTAGGCTCTAAGGGTTTTAAAAGTCATTGTCCCTTCAACTTTTCAAATACCTTCGACAAAGGTCTACTAAGGTTGGAGAATTGCCTGTTTCTGATGGCAGCGACTTCGGCAGCAGCAGCGGGCTTGGCCTCAGAATGCCCCCGAAAAGTCCTCATATTCTGGCCATAGAACTTTCTGTTCTCAGCTTCTTCGTCTTCTATATCCATGACAATTCCCTCAACTGTCGAAAAATCTGCAATCATGGAGGTCATTCTCCTCAACTTGCCATAAATGGAGGGCTTGGTGCCCTTGATGATCATTTTGATTTGGTCCTTCTCTGAGGGCCGAGTCTACATCTTCAGAAGATGGCTTCTCCAACGGTCTACATACTCCTTGAAGCTTTCTTCCGGCTTCTACTTAGTGTTCTCCAAATCACAGAGTGACAAATCAATCTCCAAGTCTGTAACATACTGTTTCAGAAAAGCATCTGCCAATTCCCTCCAATCTTCCATAAACTTCTTCTCAAGGCTGTGATTCCAAACTACAAGCGCTCCCTCAAGTGACATCCCAAACATTTTCTGAACTTGACGCTTGAATAAACCCACTGAACTCATAACTGAAACATATTGTCGGAGGTTGACCCTCGGATCCTCATTCCCGTTGAACTTGGCCATATCCAGAATCTTGAACTGAGCAGGAAACTGTTCCTCAAAGGTCATCGCCTCATAGTCTAGTAAGTCTTCATCCTTACCCTTCATCTCACGGGTAACGGACTCTACCTGGTCACCGAGTTTCTGTATCTCGGCCTGAGACCCGGCTATTCTCCCAGGGTCATATTCAGCCATATCATCATCAAAAGTGGGGATGTCATCCCCCAACCTATTCGGAGGCTCCTCACTTCTTACATTCTCATAGTTTCCCCCATCACGGGGCACAACCATACTTGCATGACAGTGGTCAAGGCTTGCAACTGTTCGGTAATTTTGGTGAAACTATTCTCCAGCTGATCTACCCGAGATATCTCATTTTCTGATCCACTCATATCTGTTACCTGTCTTTTAGTGAGTCTTCCCTCTTCCCTAACCCAACGGGACTCTATGATATATTTAAGACACAAGAGAGTTAACATGATGTGTATGCATGAAATGCATGAGATACGTGATGAGCGGAAAATATATCAATATTTACCGCCCCTTTTACTTAATATTTTGTTTAGTTTCTCGGGTTTGATGAACGTTTTGATATGTTTTATTTTATTTTGCAGATAAAATAATATCGGGACTCAATGAAATCATTTAGGACAAAATGTGGATCAAATAAGGGCAATTATTGGACTTGACATATTAATTTTGGAGATTGGAAACTTGAAAGGGCGTTTTTGACGAAGTGCAGTTTTGGAAATTCCAGTTTTGCGCATCTGTCGTATTTTGGGCATAACTGTTTACTCAGATATCGGATTGAGCTGATTCAAGTTCCAGATTAAAGAAGACGCAAAGATCTAAAACTTTGTAAGAGAAAATATTTTCAAATTCTGATGATTTCAGGACAGAAATTGATGAACCATCCGAAGTGTGTGGAGTGTAATTATTAAAAGTCATTATCAATCATTTTCAAAGCAAAATATTAATTAATAAATAATTAATAAAAATTATCAAATCACCACCAAACAAGATAAGCAATTAGTGGAGCAATTATGGATTTGGTGGAGTAATTAGTGGAGAAATTAATAATGGATTTTGGAGTGGAAATTGATTGATGATTGATGGTGGCAAAATTTTGCCTATAAATACCAAGCCATTTCATTTGTAAAATTCATACTTTCTTCTTTGAAATCCTTAATGAAAAAAATAAAAAGATTGTATCTAGTTTGTTTATTTTAGTTTTTAGTAATTAATTTTCACTTTCTCACTTTCTTTCTTTACTTTTCAGTTTTACTTTCCGTAATTTACTTTTACGCATAACACTTTCCTTTCTTTACTTTTCAGTTTTTATTTTTCAACCATGAGGAGGTAACTTCCCTCTGCGAGGTGAAAGGTAATTCTTTTACTGTTACTATCTTAGATTAATCTCCCTTAGACACAACATATTCACTATTCTAAAATTTGACTTAAAAAGGAATACCGCTATATTGGTCGGTGGGCTATTTAATTTAACTGTTAAACCTGACTAAGCAAGGATACCGCCAGATTGGTCGGTTTGTAATTTAATTTTGGTTCCGCCTTTATGGCTGCTGGTTATTTCTTTATCGCCTACATGGCAGGTTCATGGACAAATTTTACCGCCTTTATGGCTGGTCGGACTTAACTTGACTTAATCAGGGTACCGCATATATGGTCGGTTGGTTTTAATCTCACAAGTGATTATGTTATACTAAGGGAGATATCTAAGTTAGTAATTAGTAAAAGTAATTCCTTTTATCTTGGCAGTTTATTTTCATTTACTTTCCCACTTTTACTTTCTCGCAGTTATTTTTTAGCATTTTTATTTTATGTCTTTTAAGTTTTCATTAGCCATAGCTATGTATTGTAACTAAGTTAGTATCTAGGGTTGTGATGAATTTCAATATAACCGGGTTATAAGGGGTTAGATTATAGGTTGGGTAATTTAAAGATTTATTTATTGAGTCTTAATCTTAATGCTTTTTATTAACTGGCCATTAATAAAATTGATTAGGTAAACTTAAAATGAATTAGACATAGGGATTTTAAGTTTAAGACCTTAGACTCAATAACCCACGATCTTCCTTGAGGATAGATAACCCTTTAATAGATTTCCTTACAGGATAGGAATTACCTGTCGGGCGGGGGGGGCGGTGGGGGGTAGCCATAATTGGAACTCAAACTTAATGAATCTAGGTAATTTGGTTGACATAGACATATGGTTCAATTGGATTATACTAGGTATTTGTAATTGACCATCGGAAGAGGCTTTTACATAATTTAGTGTTCCAGGTTAATAAATCAATATTTTACCCAACTATAAGATAACCACTTCATCTTTTAAATAATATTGGAATAAATCACAACCCTGGATAGTTTTTATAATTTGAATTTCCACCAACCTACTCTCGAACCATTTTATTTACTTGTTTTTAAATTTAGAATCGTCACCATTTTAAATCAATCAATCAACTTTTTAGATATTAGTAATCATTTGACCTCATAAAAATTAATAGTTTAGATATTAAGTCCTCGTGGGATTGATATTTTATACTACTTGAACGATACGTGCGCTTGCGTTATACGTGTGTGTTTACGCCGGTCAAGTTTTTGGCGCCGTTGCCGGGGACTTATTTATCTTTCACTATTAATTTAGGGGTTAGATACGTTACTTGTATCTAATTTCTTTTTACTTATTGTTTTTGTTTTCTTTTGTTTCAGGTTCTCAGAAACTTCATGAGACGAACCAGAAGCTTTGAACTCCGACCGCTTGACCCAGAAATTGAAAGAACCATCAGACAGTTGAGAAGGGAAAGGCGAGAAGGCCAAGAAGCTTTAGTCAACATGGAACCTGAACCTTTGAACGTTGCACCACCAATTCCCATTCGAGACAGAACCATTCTGGTGGTTGACAGACTCATTTCTTGTATTGTACTTCCTCCCTTACCAGCAAATGCAGGTGACATCAAAACATGCATCCAGATGATTCAGCAGTCAGTACAATTTGGGGGGAATGCAACTGAAGATCCTAACGCCCACATCAGCAACTTCCTGGAAGTTTGCGGCACTTTCAATTACAACCTAGGAGCTGAAGAAGCAATGAGACTGCGAGTTTTTTCATATTCCCTGAAGGACAGAGCTAAAGCATGGCTACATTCATTACCAGCAGGTTCTATCACAACTTGGAACACTCTAGCCACTAAATTTCTTGCAAAATACTTTCCACCAGCCAGAACCGGAAAATTGAGGAATGACATCACATCCTTTGTACAACAAGATTCAGAATCCCTCTGCGAAGCTTGGGAAAGGTACAAAGATTTACTCCGGAAATGTCCTCACCATGAGATTCCAAAGTGGCTACAAGTTCAGACCTTCTACAATGGACTTTCTGGAATAATGAGAACCACAATCGATGCTGCTGCTGGAGGAGCTTGATGGCAAAAGGAGAAGATCAAGCCTGGGACCTAATCGAAGAAATGGCCAACAACAATTCCTTGTGGCCAACAGAAAGGAGCATGATCCAAAGAATTGCAGGAATTTATGAAGTTGGAGCAAACACAGCAGTGAATACCAGGCTGGATCAGATATGCAAATGTCTAGAAACACTTAGCACGCAAGTTGTGAACATCACTGGATCCACAAGTTCACCATATGGAGGAGCACCAGAGTCAAACCAACTTGAAGAAACGGTGAATTATGTCAGCAATTTCAACAGACAAGGGAACAATCCATATTCCAACACCTACAACCCAGGGTGGAGGAATCATCCTAATTTTTCATGGAGCAACAATTCAGGCCAACAGCAGAACTATCCACCTGAATTCCAGCAACAGAACAAAAGCCAAGAGCAAGCAAATGAACCAGGAATAACAGAAGTGTTGACCCACTTGAAAAAGATAGAATCAAAACACGACTCTTACGCAGCAAGATATGATGCTATGTTTCAATCCCAAGCAGCATTAATCAAAGTCAATCTGCTTCTAGTAAAGCACTGGAGAATCAAATGGGACAACTGGCAAATGCTCAGAGTTACAGACCGCCAGGTACCCTTCATAGCAACACAGAGCCAAATCCAAGAAACATAGGGAAGGAGCAATGTCATGCCATCATGTTAAAAAGCGGTACAGAAATTAACAAAGATGTTGGAGTCAAAACAGCTGCTGAGGAAGTTCAAAAGAAACAAAGCAACAGATGGAGGAAAAAAGAAAATGAAAAAGAACAGATCACTCCACCTCCACCTTTTCCTCAATGTCTTCAGAAGAACAAATTGGACAAGCAGTTTTCTCGGTTCCTGGAGATCTTCAAAAAGCTGTATATCAACATTCGATTTGCAGAAGCGTTGGAACAAATGCCCACCTATGCCAAATTCATGAAAGATATTCTTTCACGAAAACGGAGATTGGGAGATTACGAGACAGTAGCAATAACAGAAGAATGCAGTGCCATCATTCAGAGGAAACTTCCCCCAAAGTTGAAAGATCCTGGCAGTTTCACTGTTCCTTGCGTCATATGAGAAGATAACTTTGGTAAGGCTTTGTGTGATTTAGGTGCTAGTGTTAACTTGATGCCTTTTTCTATTTTCAGGAAACTGCAGATTGGAGAAACAATGCCCACTTCAGTCTCTCTACAACTTGCTGATAGAACGCTCGTATTTCCGAGAGCGTAGTTGAGGATGTGCTGGTCAAGGTTGACAAATTCATTTTCCCAGCAGATTTTATTGTCCTTGATATGGAGGAAGACGCAGACGTGCCAATCATCCTTGGGGGAGACCATTCTTGGCTACAGGTCGAACCATTATTGATGTACAAAAAGGAGAATTAACCATGAGGGTACAGGACCAAGAAGTAACATTCAATGTTTTCAAGGCCATGAATTTCCCAGATGATGAAAAGAATGAGGAATGTTTCAGACTCGATTGTGATACACAGTACCATTCAGAACTCCAATGCAATGCAAAGTTCTACTGACAAACTTAAAACATGTCAATTGCCTGTGGAGCCTAAAGATAAAACATCTTTTGTACTGAAGGAGCCAATTCTTGCACTACAAGCAACAGAAGAGAAAAAGTTCCACCAGTTCAACGCATTGGAGGAATTTCACAATCAGCCTTTTGAGGATGCCAAATTGTACAAAGAAAAGGGCAAGAAGAGACATGATGAGAAGTTGGTGCGCATACAACTGGAACCAGGGCAGAAGGTACTGTTAAACAAATCAAGGGTGAAATTCTTCCCATGGAAGCCAAAATCACGGTGGTCAGGTCCATTTGTGATCACCAAAGTTTTACCAAATAGAGCCGTTGAGATACATGATCCTGACGCTAACAAAACTTTCAAGGTTAAAAACAAGTGTGTCAAGCACTACTGGGGAGAATCATTTGGGCGACAAAAAGAAAGTGTTACACTTTCAGATCTAGCTTAACGTTCGAGAAGCCACGTCTAGCTGACGACTTTAAACTTAGCGCTCGCAGGGAGGCAACCCATGCAATTTGTGTATATATTGTGATTTGGTGTGTTTTATTTTTGTGTGTTTAATTTTTGCAGGATTAGTCATTTTAAAATGGAAGAAGCTCTCGCAAATCTTCGCAAGCAATTTCCTTCTCTCCCTCAGAAATCTCTGATGAAAGTTTACAAAGCTCGCTTGGAACGAATGAGGTTACTGACAATTCACGGTGTTCCTAATGATATTCGTTGGGTAATTGAAGCACGAGTCCGATTGGCAGGTGAGTCTTCTGACTCTTTTATTTCACATCTGCCTGGTTTTGGAAGAAGCACCTATGCAAAGAAACGAAGAGCTAGGCAAATGGGTGTTTGTTTCAAATGTGCACGATTTAATTGCAACACTCGTTGTCGTTCTTTAGGAATGGTGTCTGATAATCGAGAAGACAAAATTAAATTCATTATGGATGGCTTGAGTAAGGAGTCTTTAGATGATCTATCTTCGACTCTTGAGACGCATCCCAGTGGACATGTTCATACTGCCATTCGCAAATTACATACACAATTCCAAAAAGAAAGACAATAGTTAAGTCTTGGTAATCTGACTTGTTTGCCAATTTATAAGAAAATTGGATGGGAAACTTGTCCCTGAGGCATAGACGTTAATCAAGCTGTAAATTCTTGTACATATTATATCTCTTTGTCTTTTCCTAATAATTGTGATTTGTTTTGTTGTTTTCTTTTATTTTCTCCGACAGGATCCAGACTTTTTTTTACTATCACGATCTATTTTACTATTGTTCTACTAATCGTCCTTTGGAAGATACTTGTGCTATTTTTACTCACCCCTTTCAGGTATTATAAATTCAACTCATCATTGCACCTTTGAAGTCATCCAGAGTTAAGAAAGAAAAACATAAAAATGGAAGCCACTTCAAGAAAACGAGTTGAAAACATTTGTGTGTTTTACTGTAGTAGTGTTGGTACTAAACCACAATACATAGAAGCAGCACAGGAGTTGGGTCGAGTATTAGCAGCAAGGAATATGCACTTAATATATGGCGGAGGCAATCTTGGATTAATGGGGATCGTTTCAAAGGCCGTACAGGAAGGAGGCAGTCATGTTTTGGGAATCATCCCAAAACCCTTGGCAGAGGCAAATCTTATTGAAACATCAAACGGAGAGGAACTGATCGTGCCAGGTATGTCTGAACGACTGGTAGAAATGATTAACCGTGCTGATGCTTTTATTGCTTTGCCAGGTGGCTTGGGTACATTGGAAGAAATTTTTATTGTACTATCTTGGGCGAACCTGAACATACACCAGAAACCAATTGGGCTGTACAATGTTGATGGATTTTATGATTTTCTTTGTGTGTTTCTTGATGATGCACGGAGGAATGGGTTCATATCAAAACCTTTAAAAGAACTTCTATTTACTGCCAGAACCGCTCCGGATCTAATTGACCAACTCATAGCATATGAACCACTAATTGACCCTATCATTTCAAAGATAAATTGGTCCGAGGACGATCGTGGTAAGAGGCGTCGAATTAATCTGGATCTTAACCTTTAATTTCCTGTAGATTTCAGCTAACCAGGTACGACCTTCTTAACTCTCCTATTACTGTTTAAGACATTGGGGACAATGTCTCATTTAGGTTTGGGGGAGGAAATTAGTTGATTAGTACCTTGTTTTTAGTTTGTATGTTGTTTTTATTTTTAGTCCTAAATTTTTTCGAAAAATACAAAAATAAATTGAAAAATTTTCAAAAAATTACAAAAATATTTTGAGTTTTTGTATTTTTAATTTGACTAAAAAAAGTGAAATTGGTAAGAGATAGCCGAGTAAGGAGTTTCCATTCCTGAGACGTATCTCAAGCCTATTTTCGAAACAAGTTAATTTTTGTTTATTTCCTTTTAAATTTTTTAATTTGTGAATTCTGCTCAATTGATAGATATTATCAACATATATAGTAACATACAGACATGAGCTAAAATTGAAAAGTTTGTAATATTCAGTGCTCTAGTTTAATTGGAGGAAACATCTCAAAAAGCAGTGGAGTAAAAAAAAAAAAAAAAAACGTCTGAGATCCGAGTTATTAGGTCTGTAAGGGTGTTTTAACATCTAGTGCCCTAAAACCAACTGGTTTGGGAGTCACTGGCCCAAAGCTCGTTACATGGATCAAAGATGCTGCAAAAATATATATATCTGAAATTTGAGTAATTAAGTCCGTAGGGGTGTCTTAACACCTGGTGCACTATAGCCAACTGGTTTGGGAGCCACCGACCCAACACTCGTTACATAGATGAAAGATATTGTATATAAATAAAAAAAATAGAAAAAAAAAATCAAAGAAAAAATCAGAAAAATGAGAAAAATTATTCCATTGCTATAAAAAAGGTGTGAAATCTGATAGAACTTTAGGACAAAAATATTACTCTCTTATCAACTGCACTTATGACTGTTGTGGGCAAAAATGAGTTGATTAATATTTTGTTGGCTGTGTATATGGAGAATGGTAAAAACAATCGGAGAATTTACTTATTCAGTAATTTAAAATAAAACAAAACAACTAGTAACTTGGAGTAGAAGTTTCACCTGATTAGTCACTAACTTCTTTATTCTCTTTTCTCTTGTCTTTTTGCTTTTGTGTACATTAGTTTTAACTAACTTTTTACTTTTGTAAAACGTTTGTGGGTATTGTTGCTGTAAACCCTCACGAGACTACAACTCGTCCACTAGGGACACCTAGGGGTTTAAAGGCTTGTTGCATACGCTAAATGCAACCGTGATCCCTACGAAAGTGGCTTAGTTTAATTTTAATTTTATTTTGTTGTTTTGCTCGAGGACTAGCAAAATGTTAGGTTTGGGGGTGTGATGAGCGGAAAATATATCAATATTTACCGCCCCTTTTACTTAATATTTTGTTTAGTTTCTCGGGTTTGATGAACGTTTTGATATGTTTTATTTTATTTTGCAGATAAAATAATATCGGGACTCAATGAAATCATTTAGGACGAAATGTGGATCAAATAAGGGCAATTATTGGACTTGATATATTAATTTTGGAGATTGGAAACTTGAAAGGGCGTTTTTGACGAAGTGCAGTTTTGGAAATTCCAGTTTTGCGCATCTGTCGTATTTTGGACATAACTGTTTACTCACATATCGGATTGAGCTGATTCAAGTTCCAGATTAAAGAAGACTGAAAGATCTACAACTTTTAAAGAGAAAATATTTTCAAATTCTGATGATTTCATGACAGAAATTGATGAACCATCCAGAAGTGTGTGGAGTGTAATTATTAAAAGTCATTATCAATCATTTTCAAAGCAAAATATTAATTAATAAATAATTAATAAAAATTATCAAATCACCACCAAACAAGATAAGCAATTAGTGGAGCAATTATGGATTTGGTGGAGTAATTAGTGGAGAAATTAATAATGGATTTGGTGGAGAAATTGATTGATGATTTGATGGTGGCAAAATTTTGCCTATAAATACCACGCCATTTCATTTGTAAAATTCATACTTTCTTTTTTGAAATCGTTAATGAAAAAATAAAAAGATTGTATCTAGTTTGTTTATTTTTAGTTTTCAGTAATTAATTTTCACTTTCTCACTTTCTTTTCTTTACTTTTCAGTTTTACTTTCCGTAATTTACTTTTACGCATAACACTTTCCTTTCTTTACTTTTTCAGTTTTTATTTTTCAACCATGAGGAGGTAACTTCCCTCTGCCGAGGTGAAAGGTAATTCTTTTACTGTTACTATCTTAGATTAATCTCCCTTAGACACAACATATTCACTATTCTAAAATTTGACTTAAAAAGGAATACCGCTATATTGGTCGGTGGGCTATTTAATTTAAACTGTTAAACCTGACTAAGCAAGGATACCGCCAGATTGGTCGATTGGTAATTTAATTTTGGTTCCGCCTTTATGGCTGGTTATTTCTTTATCGCCTACATGGCAGGTTCATGGACAAATTTTACCGCCTTTATGGCTGGTCGGACTTAACTTGACTTAATCAGGGTACCGCCTATATGGTCGGTTGGTTTTAATCTCACAAGTGATTATGTTATACTAAGGGAGATATCTAAGTTAGTAATTAGTAAAAGTAATTCCTTTTATCTTGGCAGTTTATTTTCATTTACTTCCCGCTTTTACTTTCTCGCAGTTATTTTTTAGCAATTTTATTTTATGTCTTTTAAGTTTTCATTAGCCAAAGCTATGTATTGTAACTAAGTTAGTATCTAGGGTTGTGATGAATTTCAATATAACCGGTTTATAAGGGGTTAGATTATAGGTTGGGTAATTTAAATATTTATTTATTGAGTCTTAATCTTAATGCTTTTTATTAACTGGCCATTAATAAAATTGATTAGGTAAACTTAAAATGAACTAGACATAGGGATTTTAAGTTTAAGACCTTAGACTCAATAACCCACGATCTTCCTTGAGGATAGATAACCCTTTAATAGATTTCCTTACAGGATAGGAATATACCTGTCGGGCGGGGGTAGCCATAATTGGAACTCAAACTTAATGAATCTAGGTAATTTGGTTGACATAGACATATGGTTCAATTGGATTATACTAGGTATTTGTAATTGACCATCGGAAGAGGCTTTTACATAATTTAGTGTTCCAGGTTAATAAATCAATATTTTACCCAACTATAAGATAACCACTTCATCTTTTAAATAATATTGGAATAAATCACAACCCTGGATAGTTTTTATAATTTGAATTTCCACCAACCTACTTTCGAACCATTTTATTTACTTGTTTTTAAATTTAGAATCGTCACCATTTTAAATCAATCAATCAACTTGTTAGATATTAGTAATCATTTGACCTCATAAAATTAATAGTTTAGATATTAAGTCCTTGTGGGATCGATATTTTTATACTACTTGAACGATACGTGCGCTTGCGTTATACGTGTGTGTTTACGGCGGTAAATACGTGCGATGTATGGAACATATAATTCAGCCCATTGTCATTTTAAAGCTTCAATCATATTATTGCAAGGTGAAAACTTGTCCCAGTTGAATAGGCCCAACAGGTTTACACATTTGCGGTAACATGACTAAACAACTTCAAATGATAAGGGGCCCAAACACAGGACGGCCCATCGGCATTTCAGAAACTTTTGGCCCAATTGTCAAAGGATATGAACTCGTCCCATTTTAAATAGCCCAACCAGTTCGCATTTCTGACAAGAGGTCCAACTACATCCAAATGATGATGGTCTCAAGCATAAAGAGATAATTCAAACATAAAGGAATAATTTCTACAGAGCGGCCTATCGACATTTCAGAAGCTTTTGGCCCAATTTTCATAGGATACTAACTCGTCCCAGTTTAAATGGCCCAACAAGCTCGCATTTCCGACAAGAAGTCCAGCTGCATCCAAATGTGGATGGTCCACAAGCACAAGGAAATAGTTGCTATAGGTCATACAACTCCGGTCTACATGTGGGTTTGCGGGAGTGTGGACAAAGACTCTCGCTGGCGAAGGATTGCCCACAACTAGGTCTCCCCACTCAAGGGTTCGAGCAACCAAGTTAGCACACCTTTTTTATACCTTACGGTACGTGGCAACGAGTTATGGTGCGTGACTGACTGTCAAATGGATTTACCGTTGTAGATTCCCCAAAGGGAGGGCGGAGCGAACTCTCTTAAAAACCCAAGCATCTTAGGCTCTTATCGCTTGGTGACATGAATAAACAATGAGTCCTCCAAATTAGTCCATCACGGTCGGCTACAAGTACATGATTATCTAGGTGCCTTCGCAGCTTTTCCTTATAGAAAGGTAGTGAATGAGGGAAGACACTAAACCATTACCTAGCCTTAAAAGTGCCTTTGATCAAACCTCATTCAATCCACGGTAAACACGGTTAATTAAAGCACAAATCACAATCATTACAAGGCTTTATTTCGGGGCCAATTCTCTATCCCCAGTGGAGTTGCCAGACTGTGGGACACAGAAACTGGGGGACGCATGCTTTTCCGGGCTCGAGGCCCGGTTGGGAGTATGGAGTAGCCCGCGGGGACTAAAGCGGAGAATAATGGAGTCGCCACCCGGTATGAACCGGGACAAAGATTTAAGGCCGCACTCACCCCTCGCAAGGGAAGACCTCAAACCGTTGGTTCAGAATGGTCCCTTACTTATGCCACTTGTAATGAAATAATTTGTGTAATAATTTAACCAAGCCTAAGCAATATTTATTTCCAGGAGTATTCTACTTTTAAGTTCACATGCACGAAAGTAATCATCATAACGGAAAACATGCAATAGCATACGATAATCTCATGAACATACTTCGATCACATAATGCGGAAAACAAAGAACAACCTAAACATAATGCAAATTCCAAACTCAAAATAAATGACTAATCATGCTTGAAAATGAACAACTAAATGAGCTAAATCATGCTTGAATACCATCTCATGAACACATCAAATAAATAAATGCAGGAATACAAATAGTATAATTGATTACATGATACAAGAGAAATCACCTAAGAAACAATTATGCATGACATGTGATGAAAATGACTCAGTTCAGTGTATGCACGTTCGTGTAGCATTTGAAAACACGTTCGAAAGGTAAAGAGAAGGTTCGTGGTTCGTATAGCGTTTGATAACGCGTTCGAACGGGTCCAGACCTGATGCATGATAAAATAAAGGAAATACGTGCGAGTTCGAATAGTGTTTGTAAATGCGTTTGAATGGGATATAGAAGGTTCGCGTTCTTGTAGCGTTCGAGAACGCGTTCTAACAAACTGAGACATAAAACATACATTATTGCGGTGTTCTGAAACACGTTCGAACAGGGTTCACAGCAGTGACCTCCAAAATGCAGTAAACAATATGACATATACATGAACGGATGAATAGATGACACCTAATAAATAATAATGGGCTAAAAGGCGCAGCAAAGCATCATGGTAAAGGATTTTAACCCCTCGACATAGAGGACCTTTAATCCAACTTACTAAGCCCATGGGCTAATAACATAGTGCATATGAAAATAAAGACCATAATATCGGACTTTGTATACCCGATTGAACACATCTTACATTCAACCGAATATATGTCATCCGGCGCGGCGAAGCATCGTGGTAAAGGATTTTAACCTCTCGAAATGGAGGACCTTTAATCCGACTTACTAAGCCCAGGCACTAATAACATAATGCATATAAAAAAAAGACAACAATATCGGACTTTGTATACCCGATTGAACACATCTTACATTCAACCGAATATACTTCATCCGGCGCGGAGAAGCATCGTGGTAAATGATTTTAACCCCTCGAAACGAAGGACCTTTATTCCAACTTACTAAGCCCATGCGCTTTATCTCATCATTACACAAACAAATAACATGCAGAATTTAATTAACGGATAGTAACAAATCAAGATAACATGAAATAAGATATTTGTCGTATACTCAAGTGGTACGTGGAGTTGTATCCCGAGTACAGATCATACTACCGTCCATTCGTAATCGGCTATGAAATTTATGTCCGGGTTTCCATCCTATATACCACAAGAGGCGACACATTCTGTTTTATTCAAGGGCCACAACATACACCATTTCACAATACATGCATTTTCTATCTATTCAAGGGCCACAACATGCATCACTCCACAATAATCATGTAAATAAGATTCAATAAACAGTAAAAATTCGAATAAAAATGGATGTGAAAAGTGCCCTCAGGTCTAACCTTTTTCGTCGACTCTCGGATTCACGTTTCACGGTGATCGGAAGGGTTAAGGCTCTGTAACTTTTCCAGTTCATTGGTTTGCGTCTTTCCTCGCTATTTTGCTGCTCGGGTTGCTGTTTTCCCTCAGTATCGCTGCTGTTTTGCTACTATTTTGTTGTTGTATTTTGGTAACTGTTTTGCGGTTTTAGGCTATTGTTTTTGGTGTTTTAGGGGCTGTTTGTGGTCGTTAATTAAGGGATAATGGGCTGCTGTTTTTTTTTTAAGGGTTTAGGAAACAATTTTTTCACTGTTTCAGGCAATTTTTGGACTGTTTATTCGGTCAGGTTTTGTGTGTGCAGGGGGCGTTATTTCAGTGGGGTTTTGTGCGAGCAGTGAAGCAGTTTTGACGTGAATGGGCAGTACAGTTTTGAAGGGGTTTATTTGCGTAGGTTGGCTAAGTTTGTGAGGGTCTAGTGCGTGATGAATGAGTGAGTGGTCTTGGCTGTTTTCATGAGTTTTGAGGTGTTGATGAGATGTGGCTTATGTGACTTTGGTTCACGTGTGCATGGGGAAGTGATTGGCCTATGGTTACGTGAAGGTGCTGCGTGGGGTGAAGTTCTTGTTGAAAGTGATGAGTTGAAGGGCTGGTCAGGTTTTGTAACGTGTGTGGTTGGGGGAGATGAGAGATTGAAGCCGAGAGTTTTAGGTTTTGTTTATTGAGAGAGGCGAGAGAGATAGATGATGAGTGTTTAGGGTTTTTTTTGTTCTCTTTGTGAGGGCCTTGAACAGTCTCCTCTTTTAGGGTTGGTTTTGTGTTATTTTTATAGTGATTCATTAGGGTTTGCTTGTTTGTGCATAGGTTTTAAATAAGGAAACAAACCAATTAGTGTCTTATTAGGAAAATCTATATTTGATTGGGGGATAAGTTTTGTTTAAATTAGGAATAGGTTTATTTGATTTGTTTTATTTAGGTATGGATATATTTTATATTTTATTTGACTTATTTTAATTTGGTATGTGATTTTTTAGATTAGGAATTTCAATTTATTAGATTTTAATTTAATTTCAATTTAATTAGTTTTAATTTTAATTTAATTTATTGGTGACATGTTTTAATTATTTCTGGATTGGGCTTAGGTGAGATTGGCTTGGTGTGTGTCTTAGTGATGTTTTGTGGCTTGCAGGGGTTTTGGGCCAATGTTAAGTGGTTTGCGGGGTTTTTGGGCTAAAAATGCTTTAAAACGGAGGTCCAACAAGTGAACCCGAAGCTAAACAAGTGAATAAGATCTAACAAAATACTGATTCCCTTCCGATGATCGTTTCCCGCGACTTCCTCGACTTAAAAGGTAGTGTCTCCAAATGAGACTCATCATAGGGACTTATATGTAAAAATACAGTGCCTACAGTGGTCCTAATACTCGCCCATGAGTAGCTTCACGCTTATCGGTTATAGGCGGTCTTTTTTTCTTTTTTTTTCTTTGCAGAGACTTTTCTGCTGTTTCCAACCATATCATATATTGTAGAACCAGTAAACCGAGGTGGACATCCAGGAAAACGGTCATTCACCAATTCCTGATCTCTTCCACTAGTCACATCGCCAACCATTCAGGCTTCTACTGCTGAGATCCCATAATCAAGTGCTCACGAGTCTAGCCGAGATCAATCCATTCAGAATTCCGGATGAGAGCACGTCTCGTATTTATCGTTTCTAAGGCTTCTCCCTACAACAAACAATGTTATCACCGGACATATGTCTAACTACCAAAGACTTCTCTCTCTCTCTCTCTCTCTCTCTCTCTCTCTCTCTCTCTTTTTTAGAGAATTCTTCCTTTTTACTGCTGCTAAGATGGGCTTCGCCGCCTGTGATCCATTCCCGAAACTCAAACTCATGTGGGCCTCAACCCTAGAAGTCATCTCCAAAACTGACACCAATGTGGGCCTCTAGAATCCCTTCCCGAAACTAACACTGATGTGGGCCTCAACCCTAGGATTACTACCTGAATCCAATACCAATATAGGCCTCAACCCTGGGATTACTACCCGAATCTGATACTGTGCTTTTGCTATGTCTGATTGGCTTGTCTTCGCCGCTTTCTCATTTTTTTCTTCAAAGCCTGTGAACACAAAACAAAACAAACACAAAAGGGTGCAAAATGCGTTACGTGTATGCATGTATGGGTGAATGAGTTTCCTATCCCATTGGGTTAAGTCTTCTGCCGGTACTCTTGGTGGCTGCTCGGTCTTTTGACAAGTCTGCCCTCTTCCCTAACCAACGGGTATCTATGATGGCTTTCAAGACAAAATGGGGTTAACATGGTGCATGAATGCATGAGATGCATGAGATACGTGTGATGCATATAAATCGACCCATTATCATTTTAAAGTATTTCATCCTGTTATTGCAAGGTGAAAATTTGTCCCAGTTGAAAAGTCCCAACAGGTTTACACATTTGCGATAACATGGTTAAACAAATTCAAATGATAAAGGGGCCCAAACATAGGATGGCTTATCGTCATTTTAGAAACTTTTGGCCCAATTGTCATAGGATACGAACTCGTCCCAGTTTAAATGGCCCAACAAGGTCGCATTTCTGACAAAAAGTCCAACTGCGTCCAAATGAGGATGGCCACAAATACAAGCATAAAGAGATAATTCAAGCACAAAGCAATAATTTCTACAGAGCGGCCCATCACCATTTCAGAATCTTTTGGCCTAATTGTCATAGGATACGAACTCGTCCCAGTTTAAATGGCCCAACAAGTTCGCATTTCTGACAAGAAGTCCAACTGCATCTAAATGAGGTGGTCCACAAGTACAAGGAAATAGTTGTTATAGGCCATACTGTTGGACAAAATGACCCATAGCGTCACTATTTGCACAGATCATTGTGTTGTTGTAGCAAATTAACTATGTGACAAGGAAATTGCACTCTCATCATTTGTGATTAAATCACCATAGATATATAAATGAAGAGAGGTCCATTTGATTAGTTCCTGGATTGAGATGATATGAGACAATATCAGTCCACTAAGGATTAATCATTAAATATCCCTAGCCGGAGTATTATCGAGACTGGATATCGATAATGCGGAATAGGCTAGTATTGCACTTGTGTGCGTTGTGAGGGCACAACGGCATAGTTCTCATATATATAAGTATTGGATGCTTATGCAAGTGCGATAGGAGGTCGTGTTTCACCGATGGTACGGGAAACAGCTTCGCTCTGGATATACCCCTCGGAATCCCATTGGTATTATGACTATGTGTCTATGGGAGGCCGAAATCAAGGTAGGTGTGTATAGTCTTAACCTGAGACTTGCATCGCTAATACTTGCGATAATCGGTAGACTTTGGTCTTGGTGGTACAGGGCTTTAACCGGTTCTGTGTACACCACTTCTGGTTTATCAGAGAGTCGTAGTGTATTGGGTGTGATGTCAAGACGGAAGTATCACTTCAGTCATATTGGAGATGATGTCACGCAGGATACGGTACTAGTGCTCTTGAGTGATGCGCATCCAATCATGATATTATGACCAGGTCATGAATATCTGATTATAGAGACTAGTTACCAGACATCCGACATGTGCTTCGGACGGGGCAGACACTTATCCAGCCCCAGCCCTAGCACGTGACTATCCGATACTGGGCCGATATACACAATACTACGGTATACTACGCTTGATACAGATCTATATATTCCTGTAAGAATATTTCTGGAGAATTGGGTAGGCATGGCGCTTTGCTAGAAGCCAACCTTGTCTTGTAAATCGGTATAAACATAGTACGAGGTACTTACGTGTTCGGATTATCCGACGACCGTATTTACTACCAACATATCCGGAGATCTCATGGGTCGCTTCCTGAAGATTGACCGATGATGTATAACTCGCACTTAATTAATCTAGGATTAATTAGAAGAGAGAGAAAATTAATCTGGGATTAATTGCGGAGATATTTTATCTGGGATAAAATATTAATTAAAGAGAGAGAACGATTAATTTGGAATTAATCGATAAAATAATATATTTGATATATTATTAGAAATTGGATTTCGACGCGGAATTAAAATTAGATTTTAATTCGGGCGAACGAATTAATTTAGAATTAATTCGTTAGCGACGTGAATAGTGATTTCGTTAGGCGTAATCATTTAATTACGACGCGACGGAAAATTCGTTAATTTGGAATTAGCGAACCCGAGCCCGAGAGTGATTGCGAGCGCATTCGCATTTCGAATTCGAGCGCGGCACGCAAGTCACATCAAGCGTTAAATCGTTAATCACATCATGCGTCAAATCAATTGTCACTTTGAGTGATGTGACTTGACAACATGTCACTTTATTAAAGTGATGTGATGTGACTTAAAGTAAAAAGTAGAAATGATGAAAAGCTTTATCTTCTCTCTCTCACATGCAAGACTTACGCATCTCTTCCTCTCCCTCTCTTTTTTCTCTTCTTCCTTCACGGTTTCAAAGCCGAATTCTTCTCCAAAAATTTCTGTTTGACCGAAATTTTGAGAAGTAAATGAAGAAGAGTAGTGCTAGCACACACCATGGGTTATATTTAGGTGATAGGGAAACGAATTTGTGAGCTTGGAAAGCTTGAAGCTTGGAGCTTCAATGGAGTCTCACATGGCCGAACATGGAGGAAGCAAACCAGTCCATTACTGAGCAGTCCAGCAGCACAAGGAGCTCCATCACCGCGAATTTGAGAAGCTTGAAGACTTGTATTCTTCATTTCATCAAAACCCATCAATGTGAGTATGAATTCCGCCTTACTCCTTTGTGTATTCAACTCGTTTTTATGCATGTTTGTTGATCTTGGGACTTGATTGAAACTCAACAATGGTATTAGAGTTAATGGTTGCATAAAAACGAATTAGGGTTCTTGAGCAAATTTGGGGCTTTTTGATTTAAGCATGATTTGAATGAATTGTTTGTTTAAGAATGCTTGTATATGATTTAATTAGAGTTATATGTAATCAATTTGAAGAAAAATTGATTGGATTGATTTTCCCCAATTTGCTTAATGTTGGCCAAAACTTTAAATTTGGGTAAATGTTTGTTGAGCATGATTTGAATGAATTGATTGTTAAGTATACTTATAACATGTTTAATTTCATTTTGGTTGGACCAATTTGTTGAAAATTGTCTTGGAATTATTTTCCCCAAATTTCATGAGTTGGCCGAATGTATTGATGTATTTTGGATTCTTGGAATTTTTTATTTTTGATTCATTTGATGAGTTGGAATCTATTAGGTTGATGTTAATTTGAATCGAATTGGATTGGATTTCGAATTGGACAAAAACCCCAAAATTTTCACCTTGGCCGAATGGTCTTATTGCCCTAATGTCTTGGGATTTTTGATTTTTGACAATTGGATGTGTTGGAAATCATTCGGGATGATGATTTGATGTCGATTAAATTTGATTTGGGCATTTTTTCCCCTTATGGCCGAGACTTTAGCATGTATAAATTGGGTTTGATTTTGATTTAATTATGTTGGACATGATTAATTGATGTTAAGCATGATTAATTGGACAAATTTGATGTTTTGGAAAATTTGATTTGGGTAATTAATAATGCTATGCACTTTGTTTAATTGAATTGTAAAATTGGATTTTGTAATTTAATTAAAATGGGCCTTAAAATTGGATTTGGGCTTTTAAAGTTGTTATTGGGTCAATTGGACTTTGTTGTACAAAGTTGGTTTAGGCCTAAACTGGTTGGATCCAATTAGGCCCAAAACCGCTTCCAAAAGGCCCAAATGCGACTAATGAACCTTTAACGTTTAATTGGGCCTAATGGGCCTAAATTAATTTATGGGCTTATGGGGTAACTCCCGGATTGGACTTTGGTTGCGGGTTTGACCCGAGTTGACCAAAAGTCCACGCCTCAAGAAATTAATTAAAAGCCCATTGGACTTTAATTAAATTAATATTGGATATTAATCGGGCTTTGAGACCCGTAACGATTAAATTTGGAATTTAAGTCGTAAAGGTTTATTTTATAAAGTGTAATATTAATTTGGAATTAAATAATGAATTAGAATTAAATACGTATTAAATTGGATTTAATCATGTAATTTAATTTAATTCGTAGAAATCGTACTTTGAGTACGTGTTCGCAATACGAGTTTGACTCGAACAAAATCAAATCTTTGTTTGAACATTGGATGATCACTAATTATCAAGATTAATTAATTTGATTGATTGATTGATAACATGCTTGTATGAATACATGGTTGTGATGTTTGAATAATGTATATCGGATGGATATTAGTCGGGTGGGGCGATTTTGGAAATTGTAATAAATTTGATTTATTAAATTGGACCTGCGTGTCCAGCTTTATCTCATATTTCTTTGTATTCTCTTCTCACCTATTCCCCTCTATGTATATGAGGTTTCTTTAGAAGTGTAGTGTAACGGGTAGAAGAAATATTTGTGCTAGCGGAGAGAGAAAATGAGAGATTTGATCTAGGATCAATGTAAAATATCCATCCGCATATCATTATTATTTTATTTTACATATGCGCTTTATTATTTGTTTAGAATGCATGTTTAAGGGTGTATGATGATGAGACCTTAACAAAGATAATAAATTGGTAGCCAATTGCACGCGAAAAACCCTCATAAAATATCAAGCGTTTATTTTCCTTCCATTGAGTGATTCTTACTCAAGATCCGAGATTGGCAGGGGTTGTTGGCCAAAGTCAAGCCCTTGTCCGTCGAAGATGTGTTTTATCACGAGGCTTTGTTCCATATCGGTGTCGTGTCCAAGTTGTGGTTTGTTGGCCAAAGTCAAGACCACTTCTTGTCCATTGACATTGATTACGAAGCTTCCATGTCAATGGGTCCGCGCTTGATTGGGATCACTAGGTTTGTTGTGCCAAAGCCAAGGCCTAGTTGATTCAGAGGAAAAAGGTTAGGTAATACATTGGATGTATTGGCATATATAAGATATATGTTTAGGATTTGGATATCCACCTACTGGATCTAGGAGTTGGATGAGATCCAATTGATCTTCGAGATCTACCTAGTTAATTATCATACAATTTGTTGGCCAAAGTCAAGATTGTGTGATATTTAACGGGATCCTAGCCCACTAGGAAACACGGTTTCCCGAGTACTCGACAGAGGGTTAGAGGCTCGACGAAAAATAGTGGGAGGCAAGAATTGAATTTGCAATACTCGTTCAATTACTCGCCAAATGCGCTCATTTAAATTATTTCGTCGTAATATTAAATGTTAGTTGGACTAATATTTAAATTGTTGTTTTAATAAACAGTTGGACTGTATTATACTTGATTATATATAATTGGATTATATTAATCAATATATTTGAATTAATTAATTTCAGTTTACAGTTGATTTTATAATTGGATTATAGTAATCAATGTAATTGAGGTTAATTAACTTGGATTATATTTGATTATATAGTTGGACTATTATAATCATTATAATATATATAGTACCACTAATCGTTGATTAAATAGTTGGACTATTGTAATCAAGATAAAATTGAAAAGTTGGATATTTAAAATATAATCTGGGATTAAAATATTTTAAATGATTTAATTTTCAAATTGGGAATAAATAATAGGTTACTTTATTTAATAAAATAACTTATTATACCTTAAGCCCAAAATTAAGCAAAATAAGTAGAGCATAAAGTCTTTGGAAGATTTATGTGATGATGACTTTAATGCTTAATTTAATATACTTGTCATAAATCTTATTTTAGATTTAAGAAGTATTAAAATTGCAATTTATAATTCTTGGAGAATTAATTGACTATTCTAGAGGAGATAAAGTCAAAGTTTGCAATTGGGCATGTAGCACGAGGTGCACATCGCTTCGATATTCTAAAAACCCAAGGCTTGGCCTAAGGTTTCTGAAATATTGAAAAGGATAATTGACATATCCCAAAGTGACTACCATTTGGATTTGGCAGACACGAAGGAATTAAAGAAAGGGCAAGGCTCTTACTTTGAAAATGTTTGTCTTAGTTATGTTCACAGCTAGTATTGAAATTAGATTTTAAATACTTAGTGTGGTACATAAAATAAATGTATTGATGTTCAGAATCTGCTTTGAGCAGGATACTGACTTCAAGCCGAGATTTCTCTGCAAATCGGAAACGGGACGAAAGTCGCTGTTTCGACCGTAGATACCTAAGTTTAGGAACTACCCTTGGGTATATACTTAAATTAGGAACTGTTATCATGTAACTAGTTTGACTAGAGACATTATCTCTATATCAGTGTTTAATCCATTGTGTATAAACATTTATATTATAGAACACTAAAGTGTTTTATTATATAAAGATGATACTGAGATAAATACATTAGATATAAATAACAGAATTTATATTTTGAATATAAATAAAATCTCAAACATATAAAAGGACAAATAAATAGCTCAAATTGATTTGATCAATAGAGACTTATTTGTGGCATTGTTGTCTAGGACACAATTTAATTAGACTCGTATATCCACACTTTTGAAGAGTTGGTACTAGGACTGATTTGACTATTCAAATAAGGTCTGCGAATCTAGTTTATTAGGTAAAGTACCTAAAATACTATTTACTTGGTAATAGTAAAAGGGCCACCGATCTGTTAGCCCTATTCATGGTGAAGTTAGTGGGGCTATATCTAGCTAGGCTAGATGTGAACATGAATATTTCGTGACCATAATGGATGTGGCATCACGTTATGGTTATGTGTTTCTTTTGAAGAACACAAATCAGAAACTTTTAGAGTTTCGACATGAAATAGACGAACAGATCGGCTATAGTATTATACCGTCACGGTAAGACCGTAATGAAAAATACTTAAGCAATAAGTTTCTTATATACTTGAAAGAGTATAGTATTCTTTCAAATGAGGACTCCTCCCGGACACGTCAAAGTGACGATGTGTCCGAACGGATTAACCGAATCATGTTAGACATGATAAGGCTAATCATGAGTCGCTCTGAGCTACCATTTCCTTCAACGGATAAGTTTTAACAGTGCAATAACTTATTTAGAATAAGGTTCCATATAAATCTGTTTGACAGATATCATATAGGATATGAACAGGATAGAAACGGGGTTTCTCATTCCTGACAATTTGGGTATGCCAGGCATAACGTTTGGATGATACCAAACTAAGGACCCAAATTGGATAAGTGCCAATATAGGTTATCCTAAGGGAAACCTTAAGTATAGTACTTATAAATCTCACATGAGAACAATGTGATTGTTGCTCACCATGCGGTTTTTCCTGAGAGGAATACCGATATGCAGTGGTCAGTGGGTGGATAGTGATACTCGATGAAAATCAGAGTAATACTGTTCTAGGCACGAAGTCCTTAATGGAACACAAAAAGTTCATCTATGATGAATCTATACCATTAATCTTCAAATACACAAGAAACCGCGTAGATCAGAGAGAGTCAGAAAACAACCTGGGGTATGGGTTTATGATCTCACCTAATAAAGATGTTAATCTTTTAAGGTACACCAACTGATTACGTATGAGGAAGTGATACGAGGTATCGACTCCTTATTATGGCAAAGTGCCATGAGTCCGAAATGGATTCCATGTATAACAACTATTTTGGATACTAGTTGTTGTACCACAAGGCATTGTGCCTATTGGTACATTAAACGTCTTCAAGGAAGACATACATGAAAGGCAACATACCAACGTACAAAGCTGGGCTTTTGACGGAAAGGTATCGTTATCAACATTGTGTTAATAATGGTTCAACCTTTTACCTGTTGCCATGGTAAATCCATTTTGAAGATGCTTGTTGATAACTGCATATTTCATTTATGAAATGTGTCAGTTGCAGATCAAAATCGCTTTCCTGAAAAGGAAACCATTTGGAGGATGCTTACAACATCCTGATGATTTTGTATAACCGACAAACAAGGTTTGCGGGTTATTCTATCCATGTTTGGATTGAAACATGTTAGACATTGTGTCCCATAGCGTCACTGTTTGTAAATGATATTGTATTATTGTACAAAATTAACTATGTAATAATGAAATTGCCTTTTGCCATTTTGTAAATATTATTTACTTTGATATATAAATGGCGAAAGTCCATATGATTAGTACTGGATTGAGATGATATGAGACAGTATCAATCCATAAAGGTTTAATCATTAAATATCCCTAGCCGTAGTATTATCGAGACTGGACATCGATAATGCGGAATAGGCTAGTATTGCGCTTGTGCACGTTGTGAGGGCACAACGGCATAGTTCTCATATATTTAAGTATTGGATACTTATGCAAGTGCGATAGGAGGTTGTGTTTTACTGATGGTACGGAAAACAGCTTCGCTCTGGATAGACCCCGCGGAATCCCATTGGTAGTATGTCTAGGTGTCTATGGGAGGCCGCATCAGGGTAGGTGTATATGGTCTTAACCTGAGACTTACATCGCTAGTATTTGCGACAATCGGTAAACTTTGGTTTTGGTGGTTGGGGACCTTAACCGGTTCTGTGTACACCTCTTCTGGGTTTATCGAGAATCGTAGTGTACTGGATGTGATGTCAAGATGGAAGTATCGCTTCAGACATATGGAGGTGATGATCACGCAGGACACAGAACTAGTACTCTATAAAAGGTTGCAACCGTCGGGACAATATGACCAGGTCAGGATTGTCCGATTTAAAGAGACTAGTTGCTTGATGTCCGATATATGTTTCGTACGGGGCAGACACATCTCCAGCCCTAGGCCTAGCATGTGATCATCCGATACTGGATCGATGTACGCAATACTACGGTATACTACGCTTGATATAGATCTTATATTCCTATAAGAATATTTCTGGAGAATTGGGTAGGCATGGCGCTTTGCTAGAAGCCAACCTTGTCTTGTGAATCGGTAAGAACGTAGTACGAGGTACGTGCGTGTTCGGATTATCCGACGACCGTATTTACTGCCAACATATCCGGAGATCTCTTGGGTCGCTTCCTGAAGATTCACCTATGATATTTGATTCGAACTTAATTAATCTTGGATTAATTGCGGAGAAACTTTATCTCGGATAAAGTGCCTTATTTAGAGAGAGAGAACGATTAATTTGGAATTAATCAGTAAAATTATTATATTCGATATAATAATTGAAATTCGATTTCGACGCGAAATTAAAATTAGATTTTAATTCGGGCATACGAGTTAATTTAGAATTAATTCGTTAGCGACGTAAATAATAATTTCGCTAGGCGCGATTATTTATTTAAATTCGATTTAATTAACGTCGCGACGCAAGTTCGGTATTTCGGAAATATCGAACCCGAACGCGTGAGTGGACGTGGGCCCACTTTCATTTGGAAACGTGTGGGGCCCACTTGACACATGTCATTATATGTATTATTTTATTGATAATGCATTGCATGGTGATAGTGTATTATACACTCTAATGTTATGCATGGAATTTGAGTGTTTGACACTCTAAGCCTTTGCATGGCTTGTGTCATAGATTTATTATTATTTAATAAATATTATGGCATAAATATAAATTGATTTTTGGTATCAAAAATCAATTAGAACAAAAAAAAGAAAAATCTCTCTTCTCTCTCTCACTTGGCCGAAAACTGCATGCAGTTTTTGGTCTTCATCTTCTTCATTTTGGTTGCCAAAAGCTTGAAGAAAGTGTGATTGTTTGGAACATCTCCTCACATGCAAGGCTAGCACCTTTCAAGGGATCAAAAGAGGTGATAGGGAAACCATCATAGAGCTTGGAATACTCAAAGCTTGGAGCTTTCCACATCTTCTCACCTTGGCCGAAAATCATTCACCTTGGAGCTTCCATCTTGGCTTGATTTTCTTCATCACAAGATATTGTAAGTATGATTCCGCCATACTTCATGTTTATATATATTCTTTGTTGTATTTCATATATGCTTAATCTTTCCTTGGGACATATTATAGAAACCAACAATGGTATCAGAGCCATGGTTAAGCATGAAATACTTTAGGTTAAAATTTGATAAAATTGGTTGAAGCATGTTCTTGTGAAATTTGATGAATGAGTATGCTTGCATGTATATAGAATGATGTTATATGGAATCAATTTTATGAAAAATGCATTGGATGATTTTTCCCCAAAATTTTAACCTTGGCCGAATGGTGTGATAAAATTGGTTAAAGCATGTTCTTGTGAAATTTGATGAATAAGTATGCTTGCATGTATATAGAATGATGTTACATGGAATCAATTTTATGAAAAATGCATTGGATGATTTTTCCCCAAAATTTTGACCTTGGCCGAATGATATGGTGAAATTGATTGAAGCATGTTCTTGTGAAATTTGATTAATAAGAATGCTTACATGTATATAGAATGATGATACATGGAATCAATTTTATGAAAAATGCATTGGATGATTTTTCCCCAAATTCATGCCTTGGCCGAATGTGTTGCTACTTGGAGTGGATTGAATTTTTTTTTTGTGTTTAAGATCATTGGATGACTTAGAACGTGTACGGGACGTAGATTAATAATTCAATCTGATTGAAAAACAAATCGACACAAAAAACTCACCTTGGCCGAATACATAGGACATGTAAAGGAGTTGATTTTTGTTAAAATTAATGTTGGACATTTATTTTGAAAAATTGATGATTAATAAATTAAATGGGTATTTTTGAAATATTTGGTTTAATACATTAATCTTGGTATTACACTTTAATTAATTGGACTTTAATGTTTGGAATATTAAAATTTAATTAATGGGCTTTAATAATTTAATTGGGCCTTATGGGCTTAAAATTGGTTTTATGGCACTTAAGGGTGATTCCTTATTTGGCCTTGGTAATTGGGTTTGACCCACATTGACCAAAGCCCAAGCCTTAATAAATCAATTCTAAGTCCATTTGACTTGAATTAAATTCAACATTGGATGTTAGTTGGGCTTGTTGGAGTTCAATCAAGTCCACAAGATCACAAAACATGCATAAAAACGAGTATGAACACATCAAAGGAGTAAGGCGGAAACATAACTCACATTGAATGGTTTTGATGAAATGAAGAACATGCGTTTTTTGGCTTCATCAAGCTCGGTTTTGGGGCTTCTGGAACTGCAGTGAACGCACAGTGGGGGCTGTGAAAATCTCCTCCATTTTCGGCCATGCAAGATCCATTGAAGCTCAAAGCTTCAAGCTTCCATGCTCACAAACTCACTTCCCTATCACCTTTGTATCACTCCTAGAGTGTGCTAGCACTAGTTTATCTTCATCTTGCTTCTCAAATTTTCGGTGAAAAACAGAAGAAGAGAAGAAGAATCGGCAGTGAGCCGAGAAGAAGAAGAGAAGAAAAATGGGAGGGAAAGAGAAAGGACCGTATGTCCTTTGCATGTGTGAGAGAGAGTGATTTTGCTCCATTTAGTCTAAAACGTGAAGACCAAAAAGAAGTGCAGAGTGTCACG
>SKCR01017376.1:0-44345 GCA_019454045.1 Zanthoxylum bungeanum | reverse complement strand
CCTTCAATCAGGTTTGTTCTGGCCTACACTTTTTAAAGATGCTTATCTTTTTTCTTTTCAATTGTGACAGGTGCCAAAGAATGGGGAATATTTCGAGAAGAAACGAAGGACCATTGCAAAACATTCTGGAAGTTGAGATATTTGATGTGTGGGGTATTGATTTCATGGGACCCTTTGTTCCATCATTTGGAAACCTGTACATCTTGGTTGCTGTAGACTCTACGTCTCCAAATGGGTGGAAGCAATTGCACTGCCATCCAATGATTCAAAAGTGGTGATCAAATTCCTGAAAAAGAACATTTTCACTCGGTTTGGAACACCTCGAGCAATCATCAGCGATGGTGGCTCTCATTTCTGCAACAAATACTTTGATGCACTTCTATCCAAATACGGAGTTACTCACAAGGTTGCCACAGCCTACCATCCACAGTCAAATGGACAGGTTGAAGTTTCAAACAGAGAAATCAAAAGAATCTTGGAAAGAACCGTTGGATCAACAAGGAGGGACTGGTCTACAAAACTGGACGATGCATTATGGGCCTACCGTACAGCTTACAAGACACCCATTGGTATGTCACCATATCGATTGGTGTTTGGGAAAGCATGCCATCTGCCAGTTGAGCTTGAAGACAACCAGGCGTACTGGGCACTGAAGAAGTTGAATTTTGATCCACAAGATGTGGGAGAGAAAAGACTTCACCAACTCAATGAATTGGAGGAATTTCGCCTACAGGCTTATGAGAATGCCAGACTGTACAAAGAAAAGACCAAGAGATGGCATGACCGAAAAATAGTGCACAGACAGTTGGAACCAAGGCAACAGGTGTTGTTGTACAACTCGAGATTGAAACTTTTCCCTGGAAAGTTGAAATCAAGGTGGTCAGGTCCATTTGTGATCACTCAGGTTTTACCACATGGAGCTGTTCAGTTACTGGATCCCAATACCAACAACACATTCAAAGTTAACAGTCAGCGGGTTAAGCATTATTGGGGAGAACCGTTGGAGCGACAAAAAGAAAGTGTCACACTTTCAGATCCAGCCTAAATGTTCGAAAAGTCACGTCTAGCTGACGACTTTAAACTTAGCGCTCGCAGGGAGGCAACCCATGCAATCTTTGTATATATTGTGATTTGGTGTGATTAAATTTTTTGTGTTTAGTTTTTGCATATTTAGTCATTACAAGATGGAAGAAGCTCTCACAAATCTTCACAAGCAATTTTCTTCTCTCCCTCAAAATCTCTGATGAAAGTTTACAAAGCTCGCTTGGAACGATGAGACTACTGACGATCCATGGTATTCCTAATGACATTCGTTGGGTAATCGAAGCACAAGTTCGATTTCAGGTGAATATTCTGATTATTGTACTTCTTATTTGCCTGTATTTGGAAGAAGCACATATTCAAAAAAACGTAGAGCAAAGAAAATGGGTGTTTGTTTCAAATGTGCACGTTGGAATTGTAATACTCGTTGTCGTTCTTTAGGAATGGTGTCTGATAATCGCGAAGACAAAATTAAATTCATTAGGGATGGCTTGAGTAAGGAGTCTTTAGATGATCTATCTTCGACTCTTGAGATATTTGATGTGTGGGGTATTGATTTCATGGGACCTTTGTTCCATCATTTGGAAACTGTACATCTTGGTTGTTGTAGACTACGTCTCCAATGGGTGGAAGCAATTGCACTGCCATCCAATGATTCAAAAGTGGTGATCAAATTCCTGAAAAAGAAATTTTTCACTCGGTTTGGAACACCTCGAGCAATCATCAGCAATGGTGGCTCTCATTTCTGCAACAAATACTTTGATGCACTTCTATCCAAATACGGAGTTACTCACAAGGTTGCCACAGCCTACCATCCACAGTCAAATGGACAGGTTGAAGTTTCAAACAGAGAAATCAAAAGAATCTTGGAAAGAACCGTTGGATCAACAAGGAGGGACTGGTCTACAAAACTGGACGATGCATTATGGGCCTACCGTACAGCTTACAAGACACCCATTGGTATGTCACCATATCGATTGGTGTTTGGGAAAGCATGCCATCTGCCAGTTGAGCTTGAACACAAGGCGTACTGGGCACTGAAGAAGTTGAATTTTGATCCACAAGATGCAGGAGAGAAAAGACTTCACCAACTCAATGAATTGGAGGAATTTCGCCTACAGGCTTATGAGAATGCCAGACTGTACAAAGAAAAGACCAAGAGATGGCATGACCGAAAAATAGTGCACAGACAGTTGGAACCAGGCAACAGGTGTTGTTGTACAACTCGAGATTGAAACTTTTCCCTGGAAAGTTGAAATCAAGGTGGTCAGGTCCATTTGTGATCACTCAGGTTTTACCACATGGAGCTGTTCAGTTACTGGATCCCAATACCAACAACACATTCAAAGTTAACAGTCAGCGGGTTAAGCATTATTGGGGAGAACCGTTGGAGCGACAAAAAGAAAGTGTCACACTTTCAGATCCAGCCTAAATATTCGAAAAGTCACGTCTACTGACGACTTTAAACTTAGCGCTCGCAGGGAGCAACCCATGCAATCTTTGTATATATTGTGATTTGGTGTGATTAAATTTTTGTGTTTAGTTTTTGCATATTTAGTCATTACAGATGGAAGAAGCTCTCACAAATCTTCACAAGCAATTTTTCTCTCCCTCAAAATTCTCTGATGAAAGTTTACAAAGCTCGCTTGGAAATGATGAGACTACTGACGATCCATGGTATTCCTAATGACATTCGTTGGGTAATCGAAGCACAAGTTCGATTAGCAGGTGAATATTCTGATTATTGTACTTCTTATTTGCCTGTATTTGGAAGAAGCACATATTCAAAGAAACGTAGAGCAAGAAAATGGTGTTTGTTTCAAATGTGCACGTTGGAATTGTAATACTCGTTGTCGTTCTTTAGGAATGGTGTCTGATAATCGCGAAGACAAAATTAAATTCATTAGGGATGGCTTGAGTAAGGAGTCTTTAGATGATCTATCTTCGACTCTTGAGACGCATCCCAGTGGATATGTTCATATAGCCATTCGCAAATTACATACACAATTTCTAAAAGAAAGACAACAGTTAAGTCTTGGGAATCTGACTCAAAAAGACCATGTTTGCCAATTTATAAGAAAATGGATGGGAAGCTTGTCACTGACGCATAGATGTCAATCAAGCCGTTACTTTTCTTGTACATATTATATCTCTTTGTCTTTTTCTAATAATTCTGATTTGTTTTGTTGTTTTCTTTTATTTTCTCCGACAGGATCCAGACTTTTTTTTTTTACTATCACGATTTATTTTATATTTTTTGCTACTAATCGTCCTCTGGAAGATACTTGTGCTATTTTTACTCACCCTTTTCAGGTACTATACTATAATTCAGCTCGTCAATGCACTTTTGAAGGCATCCTGATTTGAGAAAGAAATACATAAAAACATGGAAGCCACTTCAAGAAGACGAGTTGAAAACATTTGTGTGTTTTGCGGTAGTAGTGTTGGTACTAAACCACAATACATAGAAGCAGCACAGGAATTGGGTCGAGTCTTAGCTGCAAGAAATATGCACTTAATATATGGCGGAGGAATCTTGGACTAATGGGGATCGTTTCAAAGGTAGTACAGGAAGGAGGTAGTCACGTTTTGGGAATCATCCCAAAACCCTTGGCAGAAGGAAATCTTATTGGAACCATCAAACGGAGACTAATTGTGCCAGGTATGTCTGAACGACTGGTAGAAATGATTAACCGTGCTGATGCTTTTATTGCTTTGCCAGGTGGCTTGGGCACATTGGAGGAAAATTTTATAGTGTTATCTTGGGAAAACTTGAACATACACCAGAAACCGCTTGGACTATACAATGTTGAAGGATTTTATGATTTTCTTTGTGTGTTTCTTGATGATGCTCGGAGAAATGGGTTCGTGTCAAAACCTATGAAAGAACTCCTCTTCACTGCCAGAACTGCTCCGGATCTAATAGACCAACTCATAGCCTATGAACCACAAGTTGACCCTATCATTTCAAAGATAAATTGGTTTGAGGACGATCGTGGTAAGAGACGTCGGATTAGTCTGGATCTTAACCTTTAAATTTCCTGTAGAATTTCAGCTAATCAGATACTATCTTCTAAACTCTTCTTCTATTGTTTAAGACATTGGGGACAATGTCTCATCTAGGTTGGGGGAGGGAATTAGTTGATTAGTATCTTGTTTTTAGTTTTGTGTTGTTTTTATTTTAAGTCCAATTTTTTCGAAAAATTTCAAAAATTACAAAAATATTTTGCGTTTTTTTGTGTTTTTATTTTGACTAAAAATGTGAAATTGGTAAGAGATAGCTGAGTAAGAAGTTTCCACTCCTGAGACGTATTTCAAACCTATTTCGAAACAAGTTATTTTTGTTTATTTCCTTTTGAATTATTTAATTTGTAGATTCTCCATAAAACTGACTAAAATGGATCTTCATATGCTCTTTTGGCAGGTATTATCAACATGCATAGTAACATACGGACATGAGCTGTAACTGACAGGATTGTAATATTCAGTGCTATAGTTTAATTGGAGGAAGCATCTCAAAAAGTGATGGAGTATAAAAAAAAAAAAAATAAAAAAAAAAATAAAGCATCTAAGATCCGGGTTATTAAGTTTGTAAGGGTGTTTTAACACCTAGTGCACTAAAGCCAACTGTTTTGGGAGTCACTGGCCCAAAGCTCGCTACATAGATCAAGGATGTTGCAAAAATATTTATATCTAATGTCTGGGTAATTAAGTCCGTAGGGGTGTCTTAACACCTGGTGTCCTAAAGCCAACTGGTTTGGGAGCCACCGACCCAAAGCTCGCTACATAGACAGAAGATATTGTATATAAATAAAAAAATAGAGAAAAAAGAAAGAAAAAATCAGAAAAATCAGAAAAAAAAAAAATTTTACTTCATTACTATAAAAAGGTGTGAAATCTAATAGAACCTTAGGACAAAAATATTATTCTCTTATCAATTGCACTCATGACTGTTGTGGGAAAAAATGAGTTGATTAATATTTTGCTGGCTGTGTATATGGAGAATGGTAAATATAATCGGAGAATTTACTTATTCGGTAGTTTAGAAAGAAACAAAACAACTAGTAACTTAGAGTAGAAGTTTCACTTGATTATTCATTAACTTCTTTATTCTCTTTTCTCTTATCTTTTTGCTTTTGTGTGCATTAGTAACTAAATTTTTACTTTTATAAAACGTTTGTGGGTATCGTTGCTGTAAACCCTCACGAGACTACAACTCGTCCACTAGGGACACCTAGGGGTTTAAAGGCTTGTTGCATACGCTAAATGCAACCGTGATCCCTACGAAAGTGGCTTAGTTTAATTTTAATTTTATTTTGGTTTGCTCGAGGACTAGCAAAATGTTAGGTTTGGGGGTGTGATGAGCGGAAAATATATCAATATTTACCGTCCCTTTTACTTAATATTTTGTTTAGTTTATCGGGTTTGATGAACATTTTGATATGTTTTATTTTATTTTGCAGATAAAATAATATCGGGACTCAATGAAATCATTTAGGACGAAATGTGGATCAAATAAGTGCAATTATTGGACTTGATATATTAATTTTGGAGATTGGAAACTTGAAAGGGCGTTTTTGACGAAGTGCAGTTTTGGAAATTCCAGTTTTGCGCATCTGTCGTATTTTGAGCATAACGTTTTACTCAGATATCGGATTGAGCGGATTCAAGTTCCAGATTAAAGAAGACTCAATGAGCTACAACTTTGAAAGAGAAAATATTTTCAAATTCCGATGATTTCATGACCGAAATTGATGAACCATCCAGAAGTGTGTGGAGTGTAATTATTAAAAGTCATTATCAATCATTTTCAAAGCAAAATATTAATTAATAAATAATTAATAAAAATTATCAAATCACCACCAAACAAGATAAGCAATTAGTGGAGCAATTATGGATTTGGTGGAGTAATTAGTGGAGAAATTAATAATGGATTTGGTGGAGAAATTGATTGATGATTTGATGGTGGCAAAATTTTGCCTATAAATACCAAGCCATTTCATTTGTAAATTTCATACTTTCTTCTTTGAAATCCTTAATGAAAAAATAAAAAGATTGTATCTAGTTTGTTTATTTTTAGTTTTCAGTAATTAATTTTCACTCTCGCACTTTCTTTTCTTTACTTTTTCAGTTTTACTTTCCGTAATTTACTTTACGCATAACACTTTCCTTTCTTTACTTTTTCAGTTTTTATTTTTCAACCATGAGGAGGTAACTTCCCTCTGCCGAGGTGAAAGGTAATTCTTTTACTGTTACTATCTTAGATTAATCTCCCTTAGACACAACATATTCACTATTCTAAAATTTGACTTAAAAAGGAATACCGCTATATTGGTCGGTGGGCTATTTAATTTAAACTGTTAAACCTGACTAAGCAAGGATACCGCCAGATTGGTCGGTTGGTAATTTAATTTTGGTTCCGCCTTTATGGCTGGTTATTTCTTTATCGCCTACATGGCAGGTTCATGGACAAATTTTACCGCCTTTATGGCTGGTCGGACTTAACTTGACTTAATCAGGGTACCGCCTATATGGTCGGTTGGTTTTAATCTCACAAGTGATTATGTTATACTAAGGGAGATATCTAAGTTAGTAATTAGTAAAAGTAATTCCTTTTATCTTGGTAGTTATTTTCATTTACTTTCCCGCTTTTACTTTCTCGCAGTTACTTTTCAGCATTTTTATTTTATGTCTTTTAAGTTTTCATTAGCCATAGCTATGTATTGTAACTAAGTTAGTATCTAGGGTTGTGATGAATTTCAATATAACCGGTTTATAAGGGGTTAGATTATAGGTTGGGTAATTTAAAGATTTATTTATTGAGTCTTAATCTTAATGCTTTTTATTAACTGGCCATTAATAAAATTGATTAGGTAAACTTAAAATGAACTAGACATAGGGATTTTAAGTTTAAAGACCTTAGACTCAATAACCCACGATCTTCCTTGAGGATAGATAACTTTTAATAGATTTCCTTACAGGATAGGAATATACCTGTCGGGCGGGGGTAGCCATAATTGGAACTTAATCTTAATGAATCTAGGTAATTTGGTTGACATAGACATATGGTTCAATTGGATTATACTAGGTATTTGAAATTGACCATCGGAAGAGGCTTTTACATAAATTAGTGTTCCAGGTTAATAAATCAATATATTACCCAACTTTAAGATAACCACTTCATCTTCTAAATAATATTGGAATTAATCACAACCCTGGATAGTTTTTATAAATTTGGATTTTTCTCAACCTACTTTTAAGCAATTTTATTTACTTGTTTTAAATTTAGAATCATCGTCATTTCAAATCAATCAATCAAACAACCTGTTAGATACTGGTAATCAGTTGGCCCCATAAATTAATAACAAAAAGTTTTAAGTCCTCGTGGGATCGATACTTTTTATACTACTTGAACGATACGTGCGCTGCGTTATACGTGGGTGATTACGCGGTCAGGACCGTTGCAAAACATTTTAGAAGTGGAAATATTCGATGTGTGGGGTATTGATTTCATGGGACCCTTTGTTCCATCATTCGGAAACCTGTACATCCTGGTTGCTGTAGACTACGTCTCCAAATGGGTCGAAGCAATTGCACTGCCATCCAATGATTCAAAAGTGGTGATCAAATTCCTGAAAAAGAACATTTTCACTCGGTTCGGAACACCTCGTGCAATTATCAGTGATGGTGGCACACATTTCTGTAATAGATATTTTGATGCACTCCTATCCAAATAAGGAGTTACTCACAAATTTGCCACTGCTTATTATCCACAGTCAAATGGACAGGTTGAAGTTTCAAACAGGGAAATTAAAAGAATCTTGGAGAGAACTGTTGGATCAACAAGGAAAGATTGGTCTACAAAACTAGATGATGCATTATGGGCTTACCGAACAGCTTACAAGACACCCATTGGTATGTCCCTATATCGATTGGTGTTTGGGAAAGCATGCCATCTACCAGTTGAGCTTGAACACAAGGCGTACTGGGCACTGAAGAAGTTGAATCTTGATTCACAAGCTGCAGGAGAGAAAAGACTTCACCAACTCAATGAATTGGAGGAATTTCGCCTACAGGCTTATGAGAATGCCAGATTGTACAAAGAAAAGACCAAGAAATGGCATGACCAAAAAATAGTGCACAGACAGTTGGAACCAAGGCAGCATGTGCTGTTGTACAACTCAAGGTTGAAAATTTTCCCTGGAAAGTTGAAATCAATGTGGTCATGTCCATTTGTGATCACTCAGGTTTTTCCATACGGAGCTGTTGAGTTACTAGATCCTAACACCAACGAAACATTCAAGGTTAACAGTCAGCGTGTCAAGCACTACTGGGGAGAATCATTTGAGCGATAAAAAGAAAGTTTCACACTTTCAGATCCAGCATAACGTTCGAGAAGTCACGTCTAGCTGACGACGTTAAACTTAGCGCTCGCAGGGAGGCAACCCATGCAATTTTTGTATATATTTTGATTTGGTGTGTTTTATTTTTATGTGTTTAATTTTTGCAGGTAAAGTCATTTCACGATGGAAGAAGCTCTCGCAAATCTTCGCAAGCAATTTCCTTCTCTCCCTCAAAAATCTCTGATGAAAGTCTACAAAGCTCGCTTGGAACGGATGAGACTACTGATGATCAAAGGTATTCCTACTGATATTCGTTGGATTATTGAAGCAAGGGTCCGATTGGCAGGTGAGTCTTCTGACTCTTTTATATCACAATTTCCTGGTTTAGGAAGAAGCACATATGCTAAAAAGGGAAGAGCCAAAAGAACGTGTGCTGTTATAAATGTACTCGTATGTTTTATGATACTCGTTGTCGTTCTTTAGGAATGGTGTCTGATAACCGCAAAGATAAGATTAATTTCATTAGGGATGGCTTGAGTAAGGAGTCTTTGGATGATATATCTAAAACTCTTGAGACGCATCCCAGTGGATATGTGTATCACAAAATTCGTGTGTTATATGCATAATTTTAAAAAGAAAGACAACAGTTAAGTCTCGGGAATCTGACTCAAAAAGACCCTGTTTACCAATTTATAAGAAAATTGGATGGGAAGCTTGTCCCTGACGCATAGATGTCAATCAAACTGTAAATTATTGTAAATATTATATCTCTTTGTCTTTTCCTAATAATTGTAATTTGTTTTGTCATTTTCTTTTATTTTCTCCGACAGGATCCAAACTTTTTTTACTATCACGATTTATTTTACTGTTAACTAATAATTGTCATTTGGCAGGTACTAGTGCTATTATTTTACTCACCATTTTTTCAGGTGTTATAAATTCAACTCATCATTGCACTTTTGAAGACATCCAGAGTAAAACATGGAAGCCACTTCAAGAAGACGAGTTGAAAACATTTGTGTATTTTCCGGTACTAGTGTTGGTACTAAGCCATAATACGTAGAAGCAGCACATGAATTGGGTCGAGTCTTAGCTGCAAGGAATATGCACTTAGTATATGGCGGAGACAATCTTGGACTTATGGGGATCATTTCAAAGGATGTACAGGAAGAAAGCAGTCACGTTTTGGGAATCATCCCAAAACCTTTGGCAGAGGCAAATCTTATTGAACCATCAAACGGAGAAGATCTAATTGTGCCAGGTATGTCTGAACGACTGGTAGAAATGATTAACCGTGCTGATGCTTTTATTGCTTTGCCAGATGGCTTGGGTACATTGGAGGAAATTTTTACAGTGTTATCTTGGGCGAACTTGAATATACACCAGAAACTGCTTGGACTGTACAACGTTGAAGGATTTTATGATTTTCTTTGTGTGTTTCTTGATGATGCCCGAAAAAATGGGTTCGTGTCAAAACCTATGAAAGAACTCCTCTTTACTGCCAGAACTGCTCCGAATCTAATTGACCAAATCTTAGCTTATGAACCACAAATTGTTGGACAATTATGACCCATAGCATCACTATTTGTATAGAACTTGGTGTTGTTGTACAAATTAACTACGTGACAAAGGAAATTGCTCTTTTATCATTTGTAATTGGATTACCAAAATACATAAATGATAAAAGTCCATATGATTAGTTCCGGATTAATAAGATATGAGACAGTATTAATCCACTAAGGTTTAATCATTAAATATCCCTAGTCGTAGTATTATCGAGACTGGACATCGATAATGCAGAATAGACTAGTATTGCACTTGTGCGTGTTTTGGGAGCATAACGACATAGTTCTCATATATTTGGGTATTGGATACTCATGCAAGTGTAATAGGAGGTTGTGTTTACCGATGATACGGGAACACCTTCGCTCTGGATAGACCCCTCGGAATTCCATTGGTAGTATGACTATGTGTCTATGGAAGTCCGAATCAGGGTAGGTGTATTTGGTCTTAACTTGAGACTTGCACCGCTAATACTTGCGACAATCAATATGCTTTGGTTTTGGTTGTCCATGGCTTTAACAGGTTCTGTGTATGCCTCTTCTGGGTATATTGAGAATCGTAGTGTATTGGGTGTGATGTCAAGATGGAAATATCACACCAGTCATAATGGAGATGATGATCACATAGGATACGAAACTAGTACTCTTTTATGCTACAACTATCGGGATAATATGACAAAGTCATAGTTATCCGATTATAGAGACTAGTTACCAGAGATCCGATATGTGCTTCGTACGGGGCAGACATAATTCCAGCCCCAGGCCTAGCATGTGACATCCAATACTGGATCGTAATACGCAATACTACGTATACTACGCCTGATATAGATTACATATTCCTTTAAGAATATTTCTGGAGAATTGGGAAGGCACGGTGCTTTGCTAGAAGCCAACCATGTCTTGTGAATCGGTAAAAATGTAGTACTAGGTACGTACGTGTTCGGATAGTCCGACGACCGGATTTACTGCCAACATATCCGGGGATCTCATGGGTCGCTTCCCGAAGATTCACCGATGACGTATGACTCAGACATAATTAATCTAGGATTAATTATAAGAGAGAGAAAATTAATCTAGGATTAATTGTGGAGATATTTTATCTGGGATAAAATACTATTTGAAGAGAGAGAACGATTAATTTGGAATTAATCGATAAAATAATATATTCGATATATTATACGAAATTAGATTTCGACGCAGAATTAAAATTGGATTTTAATTCGGGCAAACGAATTAATTTAGAATTAATTCGCTAGTGACGTGAATAGTAATTTTACTATGCATAATTATTTAATTAAATTTGATTTAATTACATCGCAACAGAAAATTCGTTAATTTGGAATTAGTGAACCCGAGCCCGGGAGTGTTTGCGGGCCCACTCGCATTTTGAATCAAGTGGGGCCCACAAGTCACATCACGCGTCACATCATTAGTCATTCTTGTGATATAAGTCACATCAACTTTGAGTGATGTGATGGATGTCACTTTTGTGAGTGATGTGAGTTGTTGGAAGGCTTTAATGCCTTGTACCTTTTTTGAATTTGGTAATTTATTTTTTGTATTTGATTTTTGAAATCAAAAACAACCAACACACTTCATCTTCTCTCCTCTCCACCTCACGGTTTTTGAAACCATTTTTCCTCTCCATTTTTCTTCCATTGCTGAGAGCAACAAGAAGCTTTAAGGAAATTTTGTGGCAAAATTTCCAAGTGCTAGCACACTAAAGGAGTCTTATAAAGGTGATAGGGAAACCCATTCATGAGCATGGAATCCATTCACATAGCTTGGAGCTTGGAGCACACAATAGAGGCTTAGCCGAATACATCAACCATGGAAGAAAAGTTTTGAGTTCATCGCATCCAAAAGCCGATCAAAGTGAGTATTTCCGTAACTTTACTTTGTTGTATTCGCACATTTCATCGCTTAATATGATCTTGGTTAGACCTAGAAAACCCAACAATGGTATCAGAGCCATTATTAAGCATGAAATTGATTTAGTGTAAAATTTGGGTAAAATTGATTTGAGCATGATTTGATTAAATTGATTGTTTGAATATGCTTGATGATGATAACTTAGAGTTATGCATGATCAATTTGATGAAAATTGAATTGGATTATTTTTTCCCCAAAATTTTGGCTTGGCCGAAAGTTTGAGATGCCCTAATGTCATGATAATTTTGTTTTTTGATCATTGGATGAGTTGGAAGACATGGGATAAATTGATTTTGGATTTAATTAGATTAAAATCGAAATCGGATTTAAAATCCCTCTAATTGCCGTGAGCTTCAAAGCATGAATGAGATTGATTTTACTTCAATAATGTTGGACATGTATTGATGATGATTAGCATGATTAATTATGTAAATTGATATTTTGGAAATGTTAATTTGACTAATTAATTATGGCTAATACACTTTAATTGATTAAATTATGATATTTGGAATATTGGAATTTAATTAGTTGGGCTAAATTTGGAATTGGGCCTATAAAGTTGTATTTGGGCTTAATGGGCTTGGTTGGACCAAGTTTGGTTTAGGTTAATTGGTTGGATCCAATTGGGCCAAAAACCATATACATAAAGTCCAAATATGATTAAATGGGTCTTTAAAATTTTAATTGGGCCTAAATTGATTTTTGGCAAAGGGTGATTCCTTATTGGGCTTTGGTTGCCAAAGCTCATGCCTTATAAATTAATTGAAAGCCCATTGGACTTTAATTAAATTGACATTGGATGTTAATTGGGCTTTGAGACCCGTTTAGATTAGATTTAGAATCTAAGTCGCAAAATGCTCATTAATAAAGTGTAATTATTTAATTTGGAATTAAATAAAGAATTAGTATTGAATGCAAATTAAATTGGACTTAATATTGTAGTTTAATATAATTCAAGAATTCGTACTTTGAGTACTTATTTTTAAAACTAGTTTGACTCACGCAAATCAAATTGTTGTTTGAACATTGGATTGTCATTAATTTCAGATTAATTAATTGGATTAGATTGATTGATAACATGTTTTGTGTGAATACATGGATGTGATGTATGAATAATGTATATTAGATGGATATTAGATGGGTGAAGGCAATTTTGGAAATTGTTGTAATAAATTTAGAATTTATTAAATTGGACCTGCATGTCCAGCCTATTACCTTTTGACTCTTTGTATTTCTCTTCTCACCTATTCCCCTCAATGTAAATGAGGTTTCTTTAGAAGTGTTATGTAATTGGGTAGAAGTAAGATTTATGCTAGCGGGAGAGAGGAAAGTGAGAGATTTGTTCTAGGAACAAAGTGTTTTAAATATCCATCCGCATATCATTATTAATTTATTTATCGCGCCTTATTATGCTTTTAGAATGCATGCTTAAGGGTGTATGATGAGACCTTATCAAAGATAATTAATTGGTTTCCAATTACGCGAAAAACTAGGGGTGGCAATTTGGATCAGGATTCGTTTATTCGTTCGATTCGATTCGCTTTAAAGTGAATACGGGTTTGAAAAAATTGATTCGTTTAATAAATGAGTCAATTCCATTCGATTCGTTTATTAAACGAATCGAATACGAATTTAAGCTCATGTATTCGTTTATTCATTTAGGATTCATTTTATTATTTTTATTTACTAGTTCTTGTTAATTTTCAATTAAGATTCGAGAAATTAGAGCTAATTATCATAGAAAAATTAATACTTTCGATATTTGATGAGATATTTTTAGTAAATATATTAATTACATATTTCATATGTATATATTTATGAAGAATTAATGTAAATCAAGTGTGGTAAATTATTTTATTAAATAATATCATTGACTAAACGAATAAACGAATATTCGTATTCAATTCGTTTAATAAACGAATCGAATACGAATCCTGATATTAGGATTCGTTTAATAAACGAATCGAATACGAATCCATCACATTTTGATTCGATTCGTTTAGGATTCGATACAAATTCGATTCGTTGATTCGTTTTGCCGCCCCTACGAAAAACCCTCAACAAATATTAAGCGTTTTTCCTTCCATTGAATGATTCATTCTCAAGATCCAAGATTGGCACTGGTTTGTTGGCCAAAGTCAAGACCTTTGTCCATCGCGGATTTGTTTGAATCATGAAGGCTTTATTCCATATCACATGTCTTGTCCAAGTTGTGATTTGTTGGCCAAAGTCAAGATCACTTCTTGTCAATCGACATCGATTACGAAGCTTTCCAAGGTCAATGGGTCCCGCTTAACTGGAATTATTAAGCTTGTTGTGCCAAAGCCAAGGCTTAGTTGATTCAGAGGAAAAATGTTAGGGAATATATTGGATATATTGGCATATATTAGATATATGTTTCGGACTTGGATGTCCACCTACTGGATCTAGGAATTGGATGAGATCCAATTGATCTTAGAGATCTACCTAGTTAAATATCATACAATTTGTTGGCCAAAGTCAAGGTTGTGTGTTATTTAACGGGATCCTAGCCCACTAGGAAACAAGGTTTCCCGAGTACTCAACAGAGGGTTAGAGGCTCGCCGAAAAATAGTGGGAGGCAAGTATTAAATTTGCAATTTCGTTTAGATACTTGCCAATACGCGCTCATTTCAATTTTTCGTCATTACACAAATATATTAGTTGGACTAATATTTAATTGTTGTTTTTAATTAAACAGTTGGACTGTATTCAAACTACTTCATTTATAGTTGATTATATAATTGGATTATAGTAATCAATATATTTGAATTTAACGAATCAAATTATAGTTGTTTATATAGTTAGACTATAGTAATCATTATATTTAATTGTACCCGAAATCGTTGATTGGATAGTTGGACTATTGAAATCAAGATTACTGAAAGATTAACGTTTAAAACATAATCCTGGGTGAAAATGTCATTAAACGGCTTTAATTTTCAGATTGGGAATAGAACCTCAGGATAGTCCTGGGAATTGAGAAGTTATTCTATTTGATAGAATTACATCTCAGGCCTAAGCCCGGAGTTGAGCAAATAGTGGAGCATGAGTTTTGGAAGACTCATGGTGATGATAACTTTAGTGCTCAATCCTTTATGCTAGATGCAATGACACTTTAATTTCGTTATCAAAATTAAGGATTAGATCCTTGTACCATGATGATGAAATTAAAGATCTTCATAGATTTATTCTTAAATCTTAGAAGTACAAATTGCAAAAGAATCTCTTTTGCTCATGTATGTCAGAGGGTACATCTGTCGAGCACTAGCTGTCACAGATGATTGCTGACATCGATCAGCTAGGTTAGCTGGGCATTACCTACGTGGCTGAGACTGCCAAAGATTTGATCTTGTAGTCTCTACCCGAAAGCTGGGGCAGGTTCATTGTGAACCAAGAGTAAACTCTTGGAGAGTTGATGGCTATGCTCTAGGAGGCAGAGCCAGAACTTCTAAAAGAGGCAAAGGCAAAATCATCACAGTCTTCTGAGAAGACAAAGGACATATCCCAAGATGTCTGCCTAAACTGTGGAAAACGGGGTCACTAGAAGCGTGACTGCGTATGGACAAGGCAGATATGAAGGAAGTGAAGAGGGGCAAGGCTCCGGCTTCAAATATGTTTGTCATAAACATGTTCGCTACTAGTTTCAAAATTAGATTTTTGATACTAAGTGTTGTACATAGATATGTACTGATGTGCGAGATCTGCTGATAACCAAGAGACTGGCTTCAGATGAGATTGACCTGCGAGTCGAAAACGGGACGAGAGTCGCTGTTTTAACCGTAGAGACCTAAGTTTAGGAACTACCCTTCAGGTGTGTACTTAAATTAGGAAACTGTTATAATGTACCTAGTTTGACTAGAAACATTATCTCTATATCTAAGTTTAACCCGTTGCGGGTATACCTTTATATCCTAGAACACTAAAGTGTTTTATTTTATAAATATGATATTGAGGTAAACACATTAGATGTGAATAACAGTATTTATATTTTGAATATAAATTAATCTCAAACGTATGACATGACAAACAAATAGCTCAAACTGAATAAATCAGATGAGACTTATTTGTGGCATTGTTATCTGGGACACATTTAACAAGACTCGTATATCCACACTTTCGAAGAGTGGATACTAGGACGGATTTGATCATATTCAAATGATGTCTACGAATCTAGTTTATTAGGCAAAGTGCCTAAAACACCTTTTACTTGGTAAGAGTGTAAGTGCCACCGATCTGTTAGCCCTCGTTCATAGTGACATAAGTGGGCCCATGTCTAGCTAGGCTAGAGGTGGATATGAATACTTCGTAACCTTTATGGATGTGGCATTGCGTTATGGTTATGTATTTCTTATGAAACACAAATCAGAAACTTTTGATAAATTCAAAGAGTTTCGACACGAAGTAGACAAACAGATCTGCAAGAGTATTAAACTATCACGGTTAGACCGTGTTGGAAATACTTAAGTAATAAGCTTCTCTATTATTTGAAAGAGTATAGTATTCTTTCACTGTGGACTCCTCCCGGAACACCTCAATTGGACGGTGTGTCCGAACGGAGAAACTAAATTTTGTTAGACATGATAGGGTTAATCATGAGCCGCTCTGAGCTACAATTTTCCTTCTGGGGATACGCATTAAACAGTGCAAAACTTATTTTGAATAAGGTTCCATGAAAATCTGTTTGACAGATTTCATATTAGATATGAACAGGAAAGAAACAGGGTTTTCTTATTCCTGAAGATTTGGGAATGCTAGGCATATGTTTGGATGATACCAAACTAGAACCCAAATCGGATAAATGCCTAATTTGTGGGTTATCCTAGGATAACCAAAGTATAATACTTATGCAACTCACAAGAGAACAATTTAATTATTGCTCGCCATGCGGTTTTCCTATGAGGAATACCTATATGCAGTGGTAAGTGGGAAGAAAGTAAAACTCGATGAAAATCGGAGTAATACTGTTCCAGGCACCGATTCCTTAATGGAACACAAACAGTTCATCAGGGATGAAACTGTACCATAATCTTCGAATACACAAGAACCGCGTAAGTCGGATAGAGTCAGAAAATAACCTGGGAGGTATGGGTTTCTGATCTCACCTTAAGTAGATGTCAATCTTATTGACGAATACGAACTGGCTACGTATGAGGAAGTGATACAAGGTATCGACTCCCTATTATGGCAAAGTGCCATGATGTCCAAAATGGATTCCATGTATACCAACTTAGTTTGGACACTGGTTGATGTACCGGAAGGCATTGTGCCTATTGGTACTATATGAGTCTTCAATGAAGACATACATGGATGTCAACATACAACGTACAAAGCTAGGCCTGTAGGAAAAAAGTATTGTTATCAACATTGTGTCGATTACGACGAAACCTTTTATTCGTTGCCATGGTTAAATTCATTTCGATAATGCTTACTATTGCTGCATGTTTCATTTATGAAATATGGAAGCTGAACGTCAAAATCTTTTTCCTTAAACGGAAACCTTTTGGAGGATGTTTACAACATCCTGACGGTTTTGTCGTACCAAAACAAGCAAACAAGGTTTGCAAGTTAATTCGATCCATTTATGGATTGAAGCAAGCATTGTGTTCTTGGAACTATAGTTTTGATGTAATCATAATGGTATATGATTTAATTCAAAACAAAAATGATTCTTGTGTATATAAGGAGGTTAGTGGGAGCGCACTGACAATGATTGTCCTATATATAATGATGAGATATCATTTCTTGGAAATGACATTCCCATAATATAATCGGTGAAAGCTTGGCTTTCATGAAATTTCTCCATAGAATACTTGGGAGAGACAACCTTTATTCTAGGAATAAGGATCTACTGGGATAGATCTAAAAGTTGTTGGCACTCTCCGAGAACTCGTACATTGAAAGATATGTACGTGACCTGGTGTCTCATATGCTTTGAGCATATGGAGTCACAATCAGGCCAATCCAAGTGATAGTCACTGGATTGATTTTAAGAACATCCTTAAGTATCTTAGATGAACTAAGGACACTTTCTTAAGCTATGGAGAAGGAGAACTTGAAGTGACTGGGTTCACCGTTGCAAGTTTCCTAACCGATAAAAATGACTATAAGTCGTAATAAAGGTACTATACAGTTTGAATAATGGAACAGTGAGCTGGAAATCTTCCAAGCAAGATACTGTTACCGGATAAACAACAAAAGCTTAATATTGCTGCAGCTGAGGCAGCAATAGAAACACTTTGGATCTATATTATCCTAATTGGATTAGGAGTAGTTCTGTTAGCAGCTGAGCTAGGCTACATCACAGGCTAAAGAATTAATGGTCTCATCAACGATCCAAGTATATATTTCAACTATTCATCTGATTCGTTCGGATCTTACATCGTGGCGATGTGATGATCGAATAAATCGTATCAGATGATAATTTTGCAAATCTGCTGACGAAAATAGTTTCTCAGCAGAAGTTTGAGCGACCCGTACATAGTTCAAGTGTAAGACACTTGATTGATTGGCTATAGGCCAAGTGGGAGATTGTTGGACAATTATGACCAATAGCATCACTATTTGTACAGAACATGGTGTTGTTGTACAAATTAACTATGTGACAAAGGAAATTGCTCTTTTATCTTTTGTAATTTGATTACCAAGATACATAAATGATAAAATTCCATATGATTAGTTCCGGATTAATAAGATATGAGACAATATTAATCCACTAAGGTTTAATCATTAAATATCCCTAGTCATAGTATTATCGAGACTGGACATCGATACTGCAGAATAGACTAGTATTGCACTTGTGCGTGTTATGGGAGCATAACGACATAGTTCTCATATATTTGGGTATTGGATACTCATGCAAGTGTAATAGGAGGTTGTGTTTACCGATGGTACGGGAACAGCTTCGCTCTGGATAGACCCCTCAGAATTCCATTGGTAGTATGACTATGTGTCTATGGAAGTCCGAATTAGGGTATGTGTATTTGGTCTTAACCTGAGACTTGCACCGCTAATACTTGCGACAATCAATATGCTTTGGTTTTGGTCGTCCAGGGCTTTAACAGGTTCTGTGTACGCCTCTTCTGGGTATATTGCGAATCGTACTGTATTGGGTGTGATGTCAAGATGGAAGTATCACTCCAGTCATAATGGAGATGATGATCACGTAGGATACGGAACTGGTACTCTTTTATGCTGCAGCTATTGGGATAATATGACAAGGTCATAGTTATCCGATTATAGAGACTAGTTACCAAAGATCTGATATGTGCTTCGTACGTGGCAGACACAATTCCAGCCCCAATCCTAGCATGTGACATCCGATACTGGATCGCAATACGCAATACTACGTATACTACGCCTGATATAGATTACATATTCCTTTAAGAATATTTCTGGAGAATTGGGAAGGCACGGTGCTTTGCTAGAAGCCAACCATGTCTTGTGAATTGGTAAAACGTAGTACTAGGTACGTACGTGTTCGGATAGTCGGACGACCGGATTTACTGCCAACATATCTGGGGATCTCATGGGTCGCTTCCCGAAGATTCACCGATGATGTATGACTCATACATAATTAATCTAGGATTAATTATAAGAGAGAGAAAATTAATCTAGGATTAATTGCGAAGATATTTTATCTGGGATAAAATACTATTTGAAGAGAGAGAACGATTAATTTGGAATTAATCGATAAAATAATATATTCGATATATTATACGAAATTAGATTTCGATGCGGAATTAAAATTGGGTTTTAATTCGGGCAAACGAATTAATTTAGAATTAATTCGCTAGCGACGTGAATAGTAATTTTGCTAGGCATAATTATTTAATTTAATTTGATTTAATTACGTTGCAACTGAAAATTCGTTAATTCGGAATTAGCGAACCCGAGGCCGGGAGTGTTTGCGGGCCCACTCGCATTTTGAATCAAGTGGGGCCCACAAGTCACATCACGTGTCACATCATTAGTCATTCTTGTGATATAAGTCACATCAACTTTGAGTGATGTGATGGATGTCACTTTTGTGAGTGATGTGAGTTGTTGGAAGGCTTTAATGCCTTGTACCTTTTTTGAATTTGGTAATTATTTTTTGTATTTGATTTTTGAAATCAAAAACAACCAACACACTTCATCTTCTCTCTTCTCCACCTCACGGTTTTTTAAACCATTTTTCCTCTCCATTTTTCTTCCATTGCCGAGAGCAACAAGAAGCTTTAAGGAAATTTTGTGGAAAATTTCCAAGTGTTAGCACACTAAAGGAGTCTTACAAAGGTGATAGGGAAACCCATTCATGAGCATGGAATCCATTCACATAGCTTGGAGCACACAATGGAGGCTTGGCCGAATACATCAACCATGGAAGAAAAGTTTTGAGTTCATCGCATCCAAAAGCCGATCAAAGTGAGTATTTCCGTAACTTTACTTTGTTGTATTCACACATTTCATCGCTTAATATGATATTGGTTAGAGGACGATCGTGGTAAGAGGCGTCGAATTAATCTGGATCTTAACCTTTAACTTTTCGTGTAGAATTTCAGCTAACCAGGTACTATCTTCCAAGCTCTTCTTCTACTGTTTAAGACATTGGGGACAATGTCTCATTTAGGTTTGGGGGAGGTAATTAGTTGATCAGTATCTTGTTTTTAGTTGTGTGTTGTTTTTATTCCAAAATTTTTCAAAAATAAAAAATTTGAAAATTTTTCAAAAATTACAAAAATAATTTGCGTTTTTGTTTTTATTTTGACTAAAAATGTGAAATTGGTAAGAGATAGCTGAGTAAGGAGTTTTCACTCCTGAGACGTATCTCAAACCTATTTCGGAACAAGTTAATTTTTGTTTATTTCCTTTTGAATTATTTAATTTGTAAATTCTCCATAAAACTGACTAAAATGGATCTTCATATGCTCAGTTGGCATGTATTATCAACATGCATGGTAACATACAGACATGAGCTAAAATTGAAAAGTTTGTAATATTCAGTGCTCTAGTTTAATTGGTGGAAGCATCTCAAAAAGTGATGGAGTTAAAAAAAAACGTCTGAGATCCGAGTTATTAAGTCTGTAAGGGTGTTTTAACACCTAGTGCCCTAAAGCAACTGGTTTGGGAGTCACTGGCCCAAAGCTCGCTACATGGATCAAAGATGCTGCAAAAATATTTATATCTGAAGTCTGAGTAATTAAGTCCGTAGGGGTGTCTTAACACCTGGTGCCCGAAAGCCAACTGGTTTGGGAGCCACCGACCCAACACTCGCTTCATAGATGGAAGATATTGTATATAAAAAAAATTCAAAAAATCAAAGAAAAAATCAAAAAAAAATTATTTCATTGCTATAAAAAGGTGTGAATTCTGATAAAACTTTAGGACAAAAATATTACTCTCTTATCAACTGCACTTATGACTGTTGTGGGCAAAAATGAGTTGTTTAATATTTTGTTGGCTGTGTATATGGAGAATGGTAAATATAATCGGAGAATTTACTTATTTAGTAATTTAGAAAGAAACAAAACAACTAGTAACTTGGAGTAGAAGTTTCACCTGATTAGTCACTAACTTCTTTATTCTATTTTCTCTTGTTTTTTTGCTTTTGTGTGCATTAGTTTCACTACCTTTTTACTTTTGTAAAATGTTTGTGGGTATCATTGCTGTAAACCTTCACGAGACTACAACTCGTCCACTAGGGACACCTAAGGGTTTAAAGGCTTGTTGCATAGGCTAAATGCAACCGTGATCCCTACAAGTGGCTTAGTTAAATTTTATGTTAAAGATGTTTATGTTATTTTATTTTATGTTTTGCTCGAGGACTAGCAAAATGTTAGGTTTGAGGGTGTGATGAGTGGTAATTATATCACTATTTCTCACTCATTTAACTTAATATTTTGTATAGTTTCTTGAGTTTTGTGAATATTTTGATGTGTTTTGTACTATTTTGTAGATAAATAAAGTTTCAGGACCTTCTGGAGGTAATTTGGGGCCAAAACAGTGAAAACGGACAAAAGGGCATTTTCATAATTTTGCGCGTCACGACGCGCAAGTCTTTTGCGTCGCGACGCCTAACGTGCGCCGGTCAATGCTAATGTGCGCCGGGTCCATAAGTCAGAATCTGAGAAGTTTGACTTTGCTAACGTGCGCCGTGCCACGTGACACCATCACAGGCGATCTGCTAACGTGCGCTGTGCCACATGTCATCATCCTCCGGTGCCGACAGTCGCCATCGCCACGTGCCGCCATGTGTCACTCCACGTCATTGTCCATATCACCAGTTGACCGAGTCAAAGTGCCACGTCATCGACACGTCATCATCAACCAATCACAGCGTGCCACGTGTCATCATTCTATGGTGCCGACAGTCACCATCGCCACGTGTCGCCACGTCAGCGCCACATCATCGCCATGTCAGCTCAATCATTCAGCTCCCAGCCGCATTGCCATGTGTCACCTTATCTCTTTATCCGAATCGCCATGTGCCAGATAAGAATTTGAAGCCGACGAACCAGAAGCTGCCACGTCGACAATCACGTGCGTCTCGACGCGGACACCCTACTGACGCCTATAAATAGAGCTCGAAATTTCAGTTTCAGATGTACCTTCCTCTCTGAATTCTATGATGTAAATAGGGAGTTTTCTATCTAGTTTCTTTTAAATTTTAGTTTTGTAATTAATTTTAATTACGTTCTATAATAATAGTAATTTACTTTTTTACTTTTACAGTTTTTACTATTCAACCATGAGGAGGTAACTTCCCCCTGCTAGGGTGAAAGGTAATTCTTTTACTATTGCTATTTAGATTAATCTCCCTTAAATATAATATATTCACTATTTAAAATATTGACTTAATGAGGATACCGCTATATTGGTCGGTTGGTAATTCATTTTAATCTGGTTTAAACCTGACTAATCAAGGATACCGCCAGATTGGTCTGTTGGTAATTAAATTTTCTTACCGCATATATGGCATGTTTATTTTGGTTCCGCCTTTATGGCTGGTTGGACTTAATTTGACTTAATCAGGTTACCGCCTATATGGCTGGTTGGTAAAATAATCACAAGTAAATATATTATATTAAGGGAGATATCTAAATTAGTAGTAGTAAAAGTTGATCCTTTTACCTTAGCATTTTATTTTATTGTAATTTATTTTTCAGCTTTTACTTTACCGCAATTACTTTTTAGTATTCTTACTTTATGTCTTTTAAAGCCCTAGTTATGTGTTGTAACTAAGTTAGTTATCTGGGGTTGTGATGAATTCTAATATCACTGGTTTATAATGGGTTATTTTATAGTTTGGGTAATTTAAAGGTTTACTTATTAAGTCTTAAGCCTAATGCGTCTTGTTAATTGGCCACTAATAAGATTGATCTGGTAAATCTAAAATAAACTTGACAAAGGAATTTTAGGTTTCAGCCTTAGACTTAATAGCCCACGATCTTCCTTGAGGATAGATAACCCTTTAATAGATTTCCTTACAGGATAGACATATACCTGTTGGGCGGGGGTAGCCATAATTGGAACTTAAACTTAATGAATCCAGATAATTTGATTGACATAGACATATGGTTCAATTGGGTTAAACTGGGTATTTGCGTCTGACCATCGACAGAGGCTTTCGCATAATTTAATGTTCCAGATTAGTAAACCAATTTATTACACAAACATAAAATAACCATTTCATCTTTAAAATGATATTGGAAGAAATCACAACCCTATATAGTTTTTAATATTGAATTTTCTTAAACATACTTTTGAACAATTTTATTTACTTGTTTTTAAATTTAAAATCTTCACCATTTCAAATCAATCAATCAACCTGTTAGATACTAGTAATCATTTGACCTCATAAAATTAATAGATTAGGTATTAAGTCCTCGTGGGATCGATACTTTTTATACTACTTGAACGATACGTGCGCTTGCGTTATACGCGTATGTAAGCACCGGTCACCAAGGTGTTAATAAAACTTTCCAAACTAAAGTTAATTTAACCAAAAGTATTACTAGAGTTAGATAATGATTCGGTGTCTTCCTTCACTCACTACCTTTTTATAGCCAAAAGGAAAAGCTGTGAAGACATCTAGATAATCATTTACTTAAGGCTTACCTTAAAGCATATTTAAAGTGTTGGACTAATTTGGAGGATCTATTGTTTATTCCTGTCACCAAGGCAATAAGAGCCTAAGAGGTAATGGTATTTAAGAGAGTTCGCTCCACCCTCCATCTGGGGAATTTTCAATAGAGGAATCCAATTGACAATTATTCACTTAAACTTTCTAAAATCCTCAATAATAATTTAAGTCTAAAATTTGCCTCCCATTGTAAAGTATAGACCCAAAGGGCTTAAACCGTATTGGCAGGACTAGGCTTTACCAGACTGACCAATACCAATTTTTCCCTAAATCGTACTATGGACAATGGTTTGACTTTTCTGAGTCATAAGACGCAGCGGCCCTTAGGCATGGTCTTATAACTTAGTGGCAAAGATTGGGTGTCCATAAGGACTAGCATAAGCTATGGCATGTTTGATTGCCCAACCCAATGATCAAGGAATTGTGATTTATATCATAAATTGGTTGGGAACCTACCTAATTATCATATTTTATAACGACCGGCCCTAGTCAGAGTTGTGAAATGATGATAATGGGATCCTTGCCCACAAGAAATCCATCATATTGGGGTTGATGCGATTTGCTTAAAATTTTAAAACAATTGAGTTGAAGCAACTTCATAATATTAAAAGCCCATGTTATTATGAAACATTAATGAAAACATATTCCTAATTTTAACATTCTCTCTTAACAGGTGGGTTAAAATATTTCACAAACATTCAAATGGCAAACAGATTATCACTTCGTTCCATCCTTGATGAGCATAAGCTCAAAGTGGACAACTACAATGACTGGTTTAGAAACCTTAAAATTGTCTTACGACAAGAAAATATTTTCTAAGTCCTTGAAAAACTATTTCCCCCTGAACCCGCAGAAGATGCTGACCAAAATACATTTGATGCTTGGAAGAAACACGTCGATGATGATGAGCAAGCAGTTTGCATAATGTTTGGCTCTATGTCGGACGAACTTTAGAAAGCTCATGAAGATATGGACGGTCAAACCATCATCTTTCACTTGAAGGAGTTGTATGCAACTTCCGTTCATACCGTGAGATTCCAAGTGTCATGTGCCTTATTCCAAACAAGGTACAAGGAAGGATCTGTTAGTGGACATGTGCTTAAGATGATTGGCCACATTGAAAAATTGACCAACCTCGGGTTCATCATGGATCATGAGATAGGTCACGATCTAATTCTTCAGTCCATAGCAAAAGACTTCTCTAACTTTATTATGTTGTTTCATCTGTCTAATAAATAAGCTACTTTAGCAGAATTGCACAATCTGATAAAGCAAGTAGAAAAGGACTTGAAACCGGAACTTAAAACCTCTGTCATGCTTACGGGTTCGGACCTGAAGCCACGAGGCCTGACTGGTATAATCACACGCGTATAACGCAAGCGCACGTATCGTTCAAGTAATATAAAAAGTATCGATCCACGAGGACTTAATACCTAGGTATTAATTTTATGAGGCCAAATGATTACTAGTATCTAACAGATTGATTGATTGACTGGGTGGTGACTTTAAACTTAAAAACAAGTAAATAAAATTGCGCAAAAATAGGTTGAGGAAAATTCAAATTTATAAAACTATCCAGGGTTGTGAATTCTTCCAATATCTTTTAAAAGATGAAGTGGTTATTTCATGTTTGTGCAATATATTGGTTTATTAACCGGGAACACGAAAATATATAAAAGCCTCTTCCGATGGTCAGATACAACTACCCAGTGTAACCCAATTAATCATATTCCTATGTCAACCAAGTTATCTGAATTCATTAAGATTAAGTTCCAATTATGGTTACCCCCGCCCGACAGGTATATTCCTATAATGTAAGGAAATCTATTTAAGGGTTATCTATCCTCAAGGAAGATCGTGGGTTATTAAGTCTAGGGTCTTAAACCTAAATTCCCCTCTCAAAGTTCATTTTAGGTTTACCAGTTCAATCTTATTATTGGCCAGTTAACAAGAAGCATGAAGACTAAGGCTCAATAAATAAACCTTTATATTACCCAAACCGTAAAACAACCCCTTATTAACCGGTGATATTGGAATTCATCACAACCCCAGATAACGGGCTTAGCTACGACACATATCTAAGGCTAATAAAAGCTTAAATAAAATAAAAGACATAAAGTAAATACTGGAAATTAAATAAAGTAAATGCTGGAAATAAAAAATGTAAAAGTACAATAAAAGAAAATGCTGGGGGTTAGAGGATCCACTTTTAATATTTCAAAATTAGAAATCTCTCTTATTCTCAATGTTTACCGATTAATTAACCAGACCATAAAGGCGGTAATTTCATTTTTCTCAATTAAATCCAACCGACCATATAGGCGGTAACAAGGTTATTACCTAAACCGACCATATAGGCGGAAACTACGTCTGAAATGAAAAACCGACCATATAGGCGGTAAATAAGGTTGTCACCTAAACTGGCCATATAGGCGGTAACTAATTAATCCAAATTTTAATTAAAATAAGGGAGATTAATCTAATTTATTATATTAAAAGTCTCACATTTTCACCCTAGCAGAATGAGGTTACCTGTTAATGCTGTAAAAGAAAACACACAAAATTTTATTAAATAAAATAAAAGAAAATATAAGAAAACTTAAATAATATACAAGACACTTTCCTTTAGATTTTCATGGAGAAACTCCTCCAAAGAAAGCATGAAAAATTTACAAAGTTAAGCTTGGTATTTATAGGAAAATCTAAAGGCTTCCACCAATTTCTCCACCAATTGCTCCACCAAACATGGCATCAAACATGGCACCAAACATGGCACCAAACATGGCACAAAACATCATGTTTGGTGGAAGTTTGACAATTTTTACTTTTTTATTTTATTAATTTTATTTTATAATTTGAAAATGACTATAGTAATTACATAAAATGCACTAGATTATTAATCCATTTCGACCTTCCAAACGTCATAATTCGAAAATATTTAAATATTCAAAGTTGTAGATCTTTGTGTCTTCTTTAATCTTACACTTGAATCATATCAATCGGATATCGGATGACCAAGTAATGGCCAAAATACCAAACTTGCGCAAAATTGGAATTTAGGACTGCATTTCGTGACGCGTATAGTAAATTTCCGTTTTCGTCATTTTTTTCTCCGGATTTTATCGTTTTAGCCCCGAGTTGATTCCATTAAGTCCAATACTTTATTTATCTACAAAATACATCAAAATACATCAAAACGTTCATCAAACCAGAGAAACTAAACAAAATATTAGGTAAAAGGGCGGTAAATATTGATATATTTTCCGCTCATCACACCCTCAAACCTAATATTTTGCTAGTCCTCGAGAAAAACAAAAAAATAAAATACAATAAAAAATTAAAATTAAAATTAAACTAAGCCACTTTCGTAGGGATCACGGTTGCATTTAGCGTATGCAACAAGCCTTTAAACCCCTAGGTGTCCCTAGTGGACGAGTTGTACTCTCGTGAGGGTTTACAGCGACGATACCCATAAAAGTCTTATAAAAGTAAAAAAAAATAGTAAAACTAATGCACACAAAAGTAAAAAGATAAGAGAATAAATAAGTTAATGACTAAACAGGTGAAACTTATACTCCAAGTTAGTAGTTGTTTTTTTTTCTTTCTAAATTACCGAATAAGTAAATTCTCCGATTATTTTATCATTCTTAATATACACAACCAACAAAATATTAATCAACTCATTTTTCCCACAATAGTCACAAGTGCAGTTGAGAAGAGAGTAATTTTTTTATCCTAAAGTTATATCAGAGTTCACACCTTTTTGTAGCAATGGAATAATTTTTTCTGATTTTTCTGATTTTTTTCTTTGATTTTTGATTTTTTTTATTTATATACAATATCTTCCGTTTATGTAGCGAGCTTTGGGTAGTGGCTCCCAAACCAGTTGGCTTTATGGCACTAGGTGTTAAGACACCCCTACGGACTTAATTACTCAAACTTCAGATATATATATATATATATATATATTTGCAACATCTTCGATCCATGTAGCGAGCTTTGGGTCAGTGACTCCCAAACCAGTTGGCTTTAGGGCACTAAGTGTTAAGACACCCCTACGGACTTAATTACTCGGATCTCAGACGTTTTTTTCTCTTTCTTTTTTTCTTTTTTTTTTCTTTTTTTTACTCCATTGACATTTATAGATGCTTCCTCCAATAAAACTAGAGCACTGAATATTACAAACTTTTCAATTACATCTCATGTCCGTATGTTACAATGCATGTTGATAATACCTGCCAACTGAGCATATGAAGATCCATTTTAGTCAGTATTATGGAGAATTCACAAATTAAATAATTCAAAAGGAAATAAACAAAAATTAACTTGTTCCGAAATAGGTTGAGATACGTCTCAGGAGTGGAAACTCCTTACACAGCTATCTCTCACCAATTTCACCTGATTAATCAGATTACAAAAACACAAAATATTTTTTTGAATTTTGTAAAAATTTTCAATTTTTTTTTATTTTTCGAAAAATTTTTGGACTAAAATAACACAATAAAAACAAGATACTATTAACTATTCCCCTCCCCCAAACCTAAATGAGACATTGTCTCCAATGTCTGAAAAAGTAGAAGAATAGTTTAGAAGATAGTACCTGGTTAACTGAAATTCTACATGAAAAGTTAAGGTTAAGATCCATATTTATCTGACGCCTCTTACCACGATCGTTCTCGGCCCAATTTATCTTTGAAATGACAGGATCGATTTGTGGTTCAAAAGCTAAGATTTGATCAATTAAATCTAGGGCAGTTCTGGCAGTGAAGAGGAGTTCTTTTACATGTTTTGACACGAACCCAATTCTCCGGGCATCATCAAGAAACACACAAAGAAAATCATAAAATCCATCAACGTTATACATTCCAAGCGGTTTCTGGTGTATGTTCAAGTTCGCCCAAGATAACACTGTAAAAATTTCCTCCATTGTGCCCAATCCACTTGGCAAAACAATAAAAGCATCAACATGGTTAATTATTTCTACCAGTCGTTCAGACATACCTGGCACAATTAGTTCTTCTCTGTTTGATGATCCAATAAGATTCGCCTCCGCCAATGGTTTTAGGATGATTCCCAAGACTTGACTGCCTCCTTCCTGTACGGCCTTTGAAACGATCCCCATAAGTCCAAGATTGCCACTGCCATATACTAACTGCATATTCCTTGAAGCTAAGACTCGACCCAATTCTTGTGCTGCCGCTACGTATTCTGGTTTAACACCAACACTAGTACCGCAAAACACACAGATGTTTTCAACTTGTCTTCTTGAAGTGGCTTCAATGTTTTACTCTGGATGCCTTCAAAAGTGCAATGATGAGTTGAATTTATAAAACCTGAAAAGGGTGAGTAAAAATAATAGCACTAGTTCCTACCAAATGATAATTATTAATTAAATAGTAAAATAAATCGTGAAAAGTCAAAAAAGTCTGGATCCTTTCGGAGAAAATAAAAGAAAATAACAAAATAAATCACAATTATTAGGAAAAGACAAAGAGATATAATATTTACAATAATTTACAGCTTGATTGACGTCAATGCGTCAGGGACAAGCTTCCCATCCAATTTTCTTATAAATTGGCAAACATGGTCTTTTTGAGTCAGATTCTCGAGACTTAACTGTTGTCTTTCTTTTTGGAATTGTGTATGTAATTTGCGGATGGCTATATGAACATATCCACTAGGATACGTCTCAAGAGTCGAAGATATATCATCTAAAGACTCCTTACTCAAGCCATCCCTAATGAATTTAATTTTATCTTCGCAATTATCAGACATCATTCCTAAAGAACGACAACGAGTATTGCAATTCCAACGTGCACATTTGTAACAAACACTCATTTGCTTAGCTCTACTTTTCTTTGCATAGGTGCTTCTTCCAAAACCAGGCAAATAAGAATTATAAGAATCAGAGTACTCACCTGCTAATCGGACCCGTGCTTCGATTACCCAACGAATGTCATTAGGAATACCTTTGATCATCAGAAGTCTCATCTGTTCCAAGCGAGTTTTGTTGACTTTCATCAGAGAATTTTGAGGGAGAGAATAAAATTTCTTATGAATATTTGCGAGAGCTTCTTCCATCTTGAAATTGTTGGTTTCTATTAAGGTCCCAAGATCAATAATAAGCATGAAATAAGTACGAATACAAATCGAAGAAGTTGCGGAATACTCACATCGATCGGTTGAGCGATGCTTTGACGAACAAAATCCATTTTCTGCCTTGTAGCAGCTCACGGAAGTGAGCAGTCCAAGCTCACTATTTCGGCCTTCAATCAACAAGATACCAAGCTCCAAGCTTCTTCATTTGATTCCTGGCTCATGGGTAGACTTCCCTATCACCTTCGCATGTCTCGTAAGTGAGCTAGCACTTGTGATTTTGCCACAAAATCCCACTCTTGGCTTCCCACTGCTCACGATTTCTTGACAGAAACCAGTAAGCTTTTTGCCTCCTTGGGCGTGAAAAGAGATAGAAGAAAGAGAGGAGAGAGATGTGTGTGAGAGATGGAAAATGTAAAAGTGAATAAATGATTTCTAAAATCATTTACCATATACAATTTTTGATTTCAAAAATCAAGCCATAAATGGCTCCAACCACCTCCATCAACTTACATCAAGTCACATCACTCAATCAAGTTGTCAAGTCACATCACTCAAAGTGACATTTGATTTGATGCTTGATGTGACTAATGATTTGAATTGCGTGCCGTACTCGAATTCGAAAAGCGAATGCGCTCGTAAATAATCTCGGGCTCGGGTTCGCTAATTCCAAATTAACGAATTTTCCGTTGCGTCGTCATAAAATGATTACGCCTAGCGAAGTCACTATTCACATCGCTAACGAATTAATTCTAAATTAACTCGTTCGCCCGAATTAAAATATAATTTTAATTCCGCGTCGAAATCTAATTTCGTTTAATATATCAAATATATTAATTCTTCGATTAATTCCAAATTAATCGTTATCTCTCTTTAATGATATTTTATCCCAGATAAAATATCTCTGCAATTAATCCCATATTAGTTTTCTCTCTCATCTAATTAATCCCAGATTAATTTAGAGTGCGAGTCATACGTCATCGGTGAATCTTTTGGAAGCGACCGATGAGATCCCCAGATATGTTGGCAGAAAATTCGGTCGTCGGACTATCCGAACACGTAAGTACCTCGTACTACGTTTATACCGATTTACAAGACATGGTTGGCCTCTAGCAAAGCGCCATGCCTTCCCAATTCTCCGGAAATATCCTTACAGGAATAAATGATCTATATCAGGCGTAGTATACATAATATTGCGTATTTCTGTCCAGTATCGAATGATCACGTGCTAGGCCTGGGGCTGGAATTGTGTCTGCCCCGTACGAAGCACATGTCGGATGTCTGGTAACTAGTCTCTATAATCGGATAAACCTGACCTTGTCATTTTATCCTGATAGCTGCAACATTTAAGAGTACTAGTACCGTATCATATGTGACCATCATCTCCATATGACTGGAGTGACACTTCCGTCTTGACATCACACCCAACACACTACGATTCTCAATATGCCCAGCATTGGCGTACACATAACCTGTTAAAGCCATGGACGACCGCAACCAAAGTATATTGATTGTCGCAAGTATTAGCGGTGCAAGTCTCAGGTTAAGACCAAATACACCTACCCTGATTTCTGACTTCCATAAACACATAGTCATACTACCAATGGAATTCTGAGGGGGTCTATCCAAAGCGAAGCTGTTTCCCGTACCATCGGTAAAACACAACCTCCTATTACACTTGCATGAGTATCCTATACCCAAATATATGAGAACTATGCTACTATGGCCTCACGACGCGCACAAGTGTAGTACTAGTCTTTTACGTATTTATCGATGTCTAATCTCGATAATACTCTGACTAGGGATATTTAATGATTTATCCTTCGTGGACTGATACTGTCTCATATCATTCTCCGTCCATGAACAAATCATAGGGACCTCTCATCATTTATATATCTAGGTGATCTAATCACAAATGATAAGAGTGCAATCTCTTTTGTCACATAGGTAATTTGTACAACAACACTATGATCTGTACAAATAGTGACGATATGGGTCATAATTGTCCAACAATCTCCCACTTGGCCTATAGCCAGTCACTCGAGTGTTTTACACCCGAACTATGTACGGTTGGCTCAAACTGTTGAGAAAAGCTTTCATCAGCGGATTTTCATGATTATCGTCTGATGCGATTTATTCGATCATCACATTGCCACGATGTATGATCCTAACGAATCATATGAATATCGAAGTATTTATCTGGATCGTTGATGAGACCATTAATTCTTTAGCCTATGTTGACGCCTAGCTCAGCTGCTAACAGAACTACTTCTAATCTAATTAGATTTGGTGTCGACCCAGAAGGCTTCTATTGCTACCTCAGCTGCAGCAATAACCCGTATTTATTGTTTATTCAGTAACAGTTGTTGATGGTGTTTTCAGGCACTATGGTATTTAAAGCAGCACGACAGGGGCAAAAAGGTAAATCCCATTCTTGTTCAGGATCATTGGTGCTGACCCGACCCATAAAAAGCCAGCAGCAAGGGCCCGAGCACTTTGCAATAAGATGCCGAGCACCTTAGGGTTACAGACCGACCACAATAGGAAGAGACCGAACACTTTATGGTCGGCAACCGATCACTTTGGTTCGAATGACCGATCATTATCAGATCGACAGCATCATTCTCAGTTCAAAGAACCATCATGACCGACCACATGAAGACCGAGCATATGGCAAAGCGTGCACCAGAAGATAAGATGTCATGTCCCTACGGGGTAAGGAGACAGTCCTACCTTCATAAAGTATACTGATGAAACCAGTGTCCTAGAAGGATAAAGGGAATAGAGGTAGATTTGATTAGGAATCCACATACTATAAGAAATCTGATTTCTTCACTATTATAAATAGAAGGGTAGAATATGTGGAAGAGGATCAGAATAAAAAAACTTGTAAAAAGCACAAGAGATACAAGTTTCAGTAATAAAAAGTATAGTCCTGTTTTTGTCCGTGGACGTAGGTCGGGTAAAAACCCGCTGAACCACGTTAAATCTCCTTGTTTGATTGGCGCATTATCTACCTTCTACTAAGTTTGCTTTTGGTTTCTCCCATAACCAAACAAATTCACTATTGAGGGAGATTTACCTCGAGAGTGATATTCCCATATTGCCCTGAGACCAAAATCCACCGTCAACAGTTGGCGCCGTCTGTGGGGAACCGAAACAAAAAGCAGTTCGCGAGAAAGACAATGGCAGAAGGCGAAAATCATCAATCTTCGGGGAGTCCAGCGACAGACTGGATGAAAAAGGTGGAAGAGAGCATGAAATCCATGATGGATCGGCTGGAGAGAATGGAAGGAACGAACAACGAGAGACCAGACGTCGGAACCAGTCGAAGAAGAAGTGAAAAAGCAGAAGGGAAAAGGGTGATAGACACAAGTGAAGACGATGGACCCATGAGGATGTGCCCTTACCATTTAAACGCTCTCTGATCCAAATCATGGTTCGCTGGGACACTGAATTGAAAGGTTCAGAATTATGTTTTGGAGACCTCGGGCAGGACGCTGTTCTGAGGTATCCGTACTATTGTTTACACTTTTTTTGGTTTTACTTTCCAAAATTTTGTTTTTGTTTTATCATCGGTCTGACAAGGGGACGCCCAAGACAGATTCGATAGGGCTTCAAAGGTTGATTCCCTTCCCTTCGGAGCAAGTCCCAATGATTATCAGGCTCGGGGCTGGATTACGTTCCGCCGAGGCCATTTAATTATCAGGCTCGGGGCTGGATTACGTTCCGCCAAGGCCATTCAGTTATTCAGCTCAGGGCTGGATTTCGTTCCGTCGAGGCCACTTGGTTATACAGCTCGGGGTCGGGCCACATCCCACCGGGTCTATCTTTTTGGACTGGGGACGTAACATTCCCCCAGGGCCAAGTGTTCCTTATAGCTCAGGGTCGGGCCACCGAGTCTATCTTTTGGACTGGGGACGTAACATTCCCCCAGAGCCAAGTGTTCCTTACAGCTCGGGGTCGGGCCACCGAGTCAATCTTTTGTAACATTCCCCCAGGGCCAAGTGTTCCTTACAGCTCGGGGTCGGGTTACGTCCCACCGGTTGCATCTCACCATCTGTGTTCTTCACAACTCAGAGTCCATCCTCGACCACTGAATAATTTGGGTCTCGGTTCGTATTATCCCCTCACGAACGAGCCTTGGATAATCATTTGAAGAAGAACACCCAGAACAATGAACATAAGAGAAAAGCAGAAAACATATATATATATATATATATATATATATATATTCGAATAAAATATGAAGTTTTATTACAAAAAAAAAAAACAAGTGTACACAGGGCCCCGTCCGGGTTACCCCTTTTTAATCAGCCCGCACAGGGGCAAGAAGTTCTTCCTCGGCCGGCTCAGACGACGGATGGATCAGCTCGGTCTCAGGAGGGGGGACAGCGCTTCAACCTCGGCAACCTGGGAGGCCCCTACTTCAAGGATTGGAGGTGGAACCTCAGGATAGTCCTCGCTAGGAGCAGGAACCTCAGGATGATTTTTTTAAGGAGCTAGGGGAACCGGGGCGATCGAAATCGGTTCAGGATCTATCACTTCTTCGGGAGGAGGGGGTAGCCACCTCTGAAACTCTTCCTCGGACATTTCCCCTTTACAAAAACGGATGGCCGCATGAATAGGACCCATGTCTAAACCAGGTAGAACCATGGGGACGATTTCCGCACAATCACCGACCCCTTCAAGACGAATGGAGTCTCTCTCGGCCTCCCACTCAATTTCCATATCCCTGAGCTCGGCACGGGCCCGTCCCAGTTCCTCCTCCTTGGCCCGCAGCTTAACTCCACACTGCATACTTCCACCTTAAGGAGCCCGATCTCAGCCCGGGCATCCACCAAACTTGCTCTAGCTTCTTCAGCGTTCTTGCGCTCTAGAGTAGCAGCAGCCTTAAGAGCTTTGTTTGTTTTGACAGCATCAACCGCAGCCAGCTCATGATCCCTATTCCTCTCTTCGGCACTAGCCAGCTTGGCCTCCACTTCAGAAAGACGATTCTGAAGCCTCTGGGCTTGGCCGCCTTCGGACAAAAGGCTTATAAATAGGTCCTTATTCTTGGCCGCCAAATAATTTGCCTGCCGAGAAGAAAAAAGAAGTTAGGAAAATAAAAACAAAGTCTGAAAGGCACCACGGATATAGAAGAGAAGTAAAAGAAGTGACCTGGGCCAGCTGGGAGCACAACTTTGCAACTACCTCCTCGGGTGAAAGGTCCTCAAACCTCGGAATCTTCTCAGGAGGTACGGCCCTGGCCAGCTCATTGAAAGCCGGTACCAAATGGGAAGTAGCCTCCCTAATATTCTTCTCAAGGTCATAAACTCCAAGAACCACAACACCCTTCAATTTCTTGGAAGGACCCTCCTGCCGAACTGGAGTTTCTCTGCTCGGAGTCTCCTCCTCCTCCAATTCTCGCCTCAATTGAGTATCCACAGCTCCAAACTGACGCTTCCTCCTCCTGGAAGGTCTTGGAGGGCTATCAGGACGGGTAACACCCATTGGGGGCACTCGGGGAGATGAAGATTGACCTTGAGAGCTCGGCCATTCTACCCCCGCGGTCACCTTTCTATCCTCAGAAGATTCAGGTCGTTTCCGAGAAGTACCAGCTCCACCTGGGCTAGTTATCTTCGCGGCACCGGTCAACCGATCGAGGTACTTTGGTCTCTTCGACATACCTGCAAAAAGCAAAGACAAAAGAAAGGTTCAGGACCTGAGCATACTAAAAAAAAAGAAGAGAGACAACATCAAACATGATAAATAAATGAGGGAGTTGGCTAGAAGATCAACAGGCATCTACCTATCCGACCCGAGATCTTGGGAGGAACGGCCCGAACAAGTCCCGATTCAAAAAATGCCGCATCATTTGCCAACTCCCTCCAATGAGCGGCATACCGCCGAGCCTAGAATACCCATTTCCGGACCTGGTGGGAGACCTTGGGAGCATCCCTCCAACAGGCTAGGAGGAATAGAAAAAAAGGGTAAGAATCCAAACATAAAAAAAAACCATTGCAGAAAAGCTAAAGGTTAATCTCCTAACCTCCCGCTCTAAAGATGTCCGGAACCAAGATCTCCTCTCCATCCGATCTCAGGGTCCGTCCCCAATCTCCAGTGGCCCAGAACCAAAGATCTTTGATATTCTTGTTGGAGTCAGGGAGTTTTTGGACAACGTTTGACGAACTATCATAAGCAGAGAGGTAGTACCAACCATGATGAGTCTTTGGGTTGGCCTTCAACCGATATAACCTCTTCACTTCTTCATAAGAAGGTTCGCCAAGCCCCGCTCGATGCCAAGCTACAAACAGCCCGGCCAAGATCCTCCAACTGTTTAGACTTAGTTGACAGGGGGCGATCTTCATCTCGGCTAGCATCCAGGCGAAGTAGGGTTGAATTGGCAACCGGAGCCCGCACTCAAAGAAAGCTGGAAGAAAGGCCACGGAACCATCGTCGGGCTGACTGGCACGATCACATGGGAGAGGAACCTCAAGAGCAATGTCTATGGGGATGTCATATCATTGCCGAAGCTGTGCTAGATCATCCTCAGTTATCTTAAAGGGCTGAACCATGTCCAGAGCTGAGCTGTCAAAGTCATCGGGTTCCGGATCCTTCCGAGGAACCCTCTAATGGTAAGTATCTTGTTCGATTTCAGAAGGGGTGGGGGGTAGTATCAAGGTCTTCCACGCTGGGTGCTCCCGAGCCAGAGGAAAGCTCTTCAGCAATAGGGGCCAAGGGTTTAACAGGGTTTTTAGGGGAAGAACTGTCATCAGACATCCTAGACGTCCGAAAAATAAAAGGGCAAGGTCAGTCTACAACCATATTCTTAAAAAATGACCAAGGGATTCGCAAGCTATCCTAAGTTTCCAGAAAAAAAAAAACTAAATCTATGAAGTTCTAAGTGCCCTAAGCAAAGTATTCAATAAAATCTCTCCCTAGCAAGTATCAAAACAAATTAAAAGAAGAAACATCAAAGTACAGCAAGCAAGAAAAAAGGAAGAGGAAGAAGGTCGTTTGGGAAACTTACATGGTCTATGCTCGGAAAAGCGGCGAATACGTTGAAGAAATTTGAGTAAAACTAAATCAGATGCTTCGTAGTCGAAGGGAAGAAGAGTTTTTTGAAGTTGATAGGATTTTTTGCAAGGATATCGGTTCACCTTCTCATTACAACAACAGAATAATTCCAACCATCGGATCGTAATAGAGTCCCGGATGGACGCCAAGTGTCAACTGCAAAAGAGGTCTGCCAAGTCAAATAAATGGTTGAGATCAGCGCACTGTTAAGACGCCTCTGCACGGTCGATTTTCTCCTGCTTTTGGCGGGAACCCGACGGATGTTTGACAAGTGTCAGGCTCAGAAAAAACCCTAAAGGTGATTTGATGGGCATTTAAACAGACATGACGGTTGCGCGTCTCAAGAAAAGATGCTTGAAAAGAGGCAACGGAAAATTTTGATTCGACTCCGGATCGACCACCAAGCAAAGTAATCAACACACCATCTTTATATAGTTCCCAGCACCAACTTGTATGCTCGTTGGAACCGAGAACTAGGGGACATATGTTGATGGTGTTTTCAGGCATTATGGTATTTAAAGCAGCACGACAGGGGCAAAAAGGTAAATCCCATTCTTGTTCAGGATCATTGGTGCTGACCCGACCCATAAAAAGCCAGCAGCAAGGGCCCGAGCACTTTGCAATAAGATGCCGAGCACCTTAGGGTTACAGACCGACCACAACAAGAAGAGACCGAGCACTTTATGGTCAGCAACCGATCACTTTGGTTCGAATGACCGAGCATTATCAGATCGACAACATCATTCTCAGTTCAAAGAACCATCATGACCGACCTTATGAAGACCGAGCATATGGCAAAGCGTGCACCAGAAGATAAGATGTCATGTCCCTACGGGGTAAGGAGACAGTCCTACCTTCATAAAGTATACTGATGAAACCAGTGTCCTAGAAGGATAAAGGGAATAGAGGTAGATTTGATTAGGAATCCTTGTGGAAAGAGGAGGTTGCTTCAATTAGGAATCCACATACTAGAAGGAATCTGATTTCTTCACTATTATAAATAGAAGGGTAGAATATGTGGAAGAGGATCAGAATAAAAAAAACTTGTAAAAAGCACAAGAGATACAAGTTTCAGCAATAAAAAGTATATTTATGTTTGTGTCTGTGGACGTAGGTCGGGTAAAAACTAGCCGAACCACGTTAAATCTCTTTGTTTGATTGGCGCATTATCTACCTTCTACTAAGTTTACTTTTGGTTTCTCCCATAACCAAACAAATTCACTATTGAGGGAGGATTACCTCGGGAGTGATATTCCCATATTGCCCTGAGACCAAAATCCACCGTCAACAACAGTATCTTGCTTGGAAGATTTCCAGCTCACTGTTCTGTTATTCAAACTGTATAGTACCGTTTGCGACTTATCGGTTTGGAAACTTGTAGTAGTGATCCCAGCTACTTCAAGTTCTCCTTCTCCATAGATTAAGACAGCATCCTTAGTTCTCTAAGATACTAAGTATGTTCTTAAAATCAATCCAGTGACTATCACTTGGATTGGTCTGTTTGTGAATCCATATGCTCAAAGCGTATGAGACACCAGGTCGCGTACATTTTTCAATGCATGATTTCTCGGAGAGTTTTATCGAAAGCCAAGCTTTCACCGATTATTATTTTGGGAATATCATTTCCAAGAAATGACATATATTATCATTATTTATAGGACAACCACTGTCAGTGCGCTCCCACTAACCCTTTTATATACACAAGAATCATTTCGTTTTGAATTAAATCATACTCCATTATGATTACATCAAAACGACAATTCCAAGAACCTATGCTTGCTTCAATCCAAACATGGGTTTGCTAGTTTTGGTACGACAAAACCGCCAGGATGTTGTAAACATCCTCCAAAAGGTTTCCTTTTCAAGAAAGCGATTTTCCCGTTCCAGCTGCCATATTTCACAAATGAAACATGCAGCTTTAGCAAGCATTATCCAAATGGATTTACCGTGGCAACAGGTAAAAGGTTGAATTATAATCAACACAATGTTGATAACGATACCTTTCCGCTAAAAGCCTAGCTTTATACGTTGGTATGTTTCTATCCATGTATGTCTTCCTTGAAGACTTATATAGTACCAATAGGCACAATGCCTTGCGGTACATCAACTAGTATCCAAACTTGTTGATATACATGGAATCCATTTCGGACTCATGACACTTTGTCATAATAGGGAGTCAATACCTTGTATCACTTCCTCATACGTAGTCAGTCGGTATGCCTCAATAAGATAGACATCTTTATGAGGTGAGATCAGAAACCCATACCCCAGGTTGTTTTCTGACTCTCTCCGACATACGCGGTTCTTGTGTATTCGAAGATTACTGGTTTAGTTTCATCCTTGATGAACTATTTATGTTCCATTAAGATTCGGTGTCTGGACAGTATTACTCCGATTTTCATCGAGTTTTACTATCCTCCCACTTACCACTGCATATCGGTGTTCCTCTTATGAAAACCGCATGGTGAGCAACAATCTAATTGTTCTCTAGTGAGATGTATAAGTACAATACTTATGGTATCCCTAGGATAACCTACATTTGGCACTTATCCAATTTGGGTTTTAGTTTGGTATCATCCAAACATATGCCTAGCATTCCCAAATGTATAGGAATGAGAAACCCAATTTATTTCCCGATCATATATAATATGAAGTCTGTCAAACAGATTTTATGGAACCTTATTCTAAATAAGTTCTTGCACTGTTAATACTTATCCGTTGAAGGAAATGGTAGCTCAGAGCGACTCACGATTAACCTTATCATGTCCAACAAAATTCGGTTACTCAGTTTGGACACACCGTCAAATTGACGTGTTCCGGAAGGAGTCCTCATTTGAAAGAATACTTTACTCTTTCAAGTATACGAGAAACTTATTGCTTAAGTATTTTCCGTTACGGTCTTACCGTGACGGTTTAATACTTCAGTCGATCTGTTCGTCTATTTCGTGTCGAAACTGTAAAAGTTTCCGATTTGTGTTCTTCAAAAGAAACACATAACCATAACGCGATGCCACATCCGTAAAGGTCACGAAATATTCATATCCACATCTAGCCTAGCTAGACATGGGCCCACTTACTTCACTATAAACTAGGGCTAACAGATCTGTGGCATTTACACTTTTACCAAGTAAATATGTTATAGGCACATTGCCCAATAAACTAGATTCGTAGACTTTATTTGAATAGAATCAAATTAGTCTGAGTATCCACTCTTCAAAAGTGCGGATATGCGATTCTCGTTTTAGTTGTGTCCCAGACAACAATGCCACAATTAGTTTCATCTGATCAAATCAGTTTGAGCTGTTTGTTTGTCATGTTATACGTTTGAGATTTTATTTATATTCAAAATATATAAATTCTGTTATTCACATCTAATGTGTTTATCTCAATATCATCTTTATATAATAAAACACTTTAGTGTTCTAGAATATAAAGGTTCACCCGCAGCGGGTTAAACACTGATATAAAGATAATATTTCTAGTCAAACTAGTTACATTATAACAGTTCCCTAATTTAAGTACACACCTGAAGGTAGTTCCTAAACTTAGGTATCTACGGTTAAAACAGTGACTTTCGTCCCGTTTCCAATTCGCAGATTAATCTCTATTGAAGTCAGTATTCTGTTCATAACAGATTCTGAACATCAATATATATTTATGTACCACACTAAGTATTTAAAATCCAATTTTAATACTAGTAGTGAACATAATTTGACAAACATCTTTGAAGTCAGAGCCTTGCTCGTCTTCAATTCCTTCTTGTCTGCTTTGTTCAAACGGCAGTCACGCTTCCGCGATCCCGTTTGCCACATTAGGTGGACATTTTGGGATATGTAATTTATCATCCCAGAAGATTATAATGATTTTGCCTTTGCCCTTTTTCACATTCCAGTAGCCTTTGGCCAAGCCTCGGGTTTCTAGAATATTGAAGTAAGGTGCGCCTTGCGCCACTTGCCTAATTGCAAAATTTTGACTTTATCTCATTGAGAATAGTCATTAACCCTCCAAGAGTTATTATTGCAATTTTAGTACTTCTAAAATCTAAGTATAGATTTATGAAGATCCTTCAATTTCTTTATCATACTTTAAGGATCTAATCCTTAGTTCTGATTCAGAAATTAAGGAGTCTACTGCGACAAGCTTAATGGATTAAGCACTTAAGTTATCATCACATGATCTTCCAAAGATTATGCTTTACTGTTTGCTTAACTCCAGGCTTAGGCCTAATATGTTATTTTATCAAATAAATTAAGTTATTAGTTTCCAGGACCATCCTGAAATTATTCCCAATTTGAAAATAAAACCATTTAAATACATTTTCCATAGGATTATGTTTTAAATGTCAATCTTTCAATTTTATCTTGATTTCAATAGTCCAACTATTTAATCAACGATTTTGGTACTATTTATTATAATGATTACAATAGTCCAACTATTTAATCAACTATAATTTAATAGATTAAAATCAATTATATTGATTACTATAATCCAATTATAAAATCAACTATAAATGATTAGTTTGAATATAGTCCAACTATTAATTAAAACAACGATTTAAATATTAGTCCAACTAACATTTAATTTATAACGAAGAATGATATTGTGATTGAGCGCATATGGCAAGTAATTAAACGAGTATTGTAAATTCAATTCTTGCCTCCCACTATTTTTCGACGAGCCTCTAACCCTTTGTCGAGTACTCGGGAAACCGTGTTTCCTAGTGGGCTAGGATCCCGTTAAATATAACACAATCTTGACTTTGGCCAACAAATTTTATGATAATTAACTAGGTAGATCTCTAAGATCGATTGGATCCAATCCAATTCCTAGATCCGGTAGGGGAACATCCAAGTCCGAAACATATATCTTATATATGCCAATACATCCAATGTATTGCCTAACCTTTTTCCTCTGAATCAACTAAGCCTTGGCTTTAGCACAACAAACTTAGTGATCCCAGTCAAGCGCGACCCATTGACCATGGAAAGCTTCATAATCAATGTCGATGGACAAGAAGTGGTCTTGACTTTGGCCAACAAACCACAACTTGGACAAGACACCAATATGGAAGAAAGCTCTCGTGATTCAAACACATCATCGACGGACAAAGGCATTGACTTTGGCCAACAAGCCAATGCCAGTCTCGGATCTTGAGTGAGAATCACTCATGGAAGGAAAAACGCTTAATATTTTGCGAGGGTTTTTCGAGTGCAAATTGGCAACCAATTTATTATCTTTGTTAAGGTCTCATCATCATACACCCTTAAACATGCATTCTAAATACATAATAAAGCACGTATAATAAAATAATAATGATATGCGGATGGATACTTTACACATTGATCCTAGATCAAATCTCTCCATTTCTCTCTCCCGCTAGCACAAATATTTCTTCTACCCGTTACACTACACTTCTAAAGAAACCTCATTTACATTGAGGGGAATAAGTGAGAAGAGAATATAAAGAATAAGGAGGTGATAAGGCTGGACACGCAGGTCCAATTAATAAATCAAATTTATTACAACAATTTCTAAAATTGTCCCACCCATCTAATATCCATCCAATATACATTATTCATGCATCGCAACCATGTATTCACACAAGCATGTTATCAATCAATCTAATCAAATTAATTAATCTGATAATTAGTGATCATCCAATGTTCAAACAACGATTTGATTTTGCTCGAGTCAAACTCGTTTTGCGAATAAGTACTCAAAGTACGAATTCTCGAATTAAATTAAACTACATCATTAAATCCAATTTAATATGCATTCAATTCTAATTCGCTATTTAATTCCAAATTAAATATTACACTTTATTAATAAACCTTTTACGACTTAAATTCCAAATTTAATCGTTACGGGTCTCAAAGCCCGATTAACGTCCAACATCAATTTAATTAAAGTCCAATAGGCTTTTAATTAATTTCTTAAGGCATGTACTTTTGGTCAACTCGGGCCAAACCGATAACCAAATTCCAATCCGGGAATTACCCCATAAGCCTAGAAATCAATCTGGGCCATTAGGCCCAATTAAACTTTAAAGGTCCATTAAGTCGCATTTGGGCTTTATGGATGCGGTTTTGGGCCCAATTGGATCCAACCAATTTTGCCTAAACCCAACTTTGTACAACAAAGCCCAATAAGCCCATTTACAACATAACAAGCCCAAATCCAATTTTAAGGCCCAATTAATTAAATACAAAAAATCCAATTTCACATTTAATTAACCTAAAGTGTATATCATGATTAATCACCCAATTAACATTCCTAAAACATCAATTAACACAACTAATCATGCTCATTAACATTAAATCATGTCCAACACAATTTAATCAAAAATCAAACCCATTTCCATACTCAACATGTCTCGGCAATATGGGATTTTCCAAATCAATTCGGATTCAATCAAATTAAATCCACAATCATATTTCCCAATTTGTCCAACTCATCCAATGAATCAAAAAACAAAAAATCACCAAGACATTTAGGGCTATAGTATTCGGCCAAGCCTAATATTTTGGGCAAATTTGTTCCAAACAATATTGATCAAATTGATCCAATCAATCTAAATTAAAACACATTTAAGCATATTCATTCATCCAATTTCACAAAATCATGCTCAAAATCATTTTACCCAAATTTTAAGCCCTAAACTTTTTCATGCTCAAACCTTGCTCTAGATGCCATTGTTGGTTTCTATTAAGGTCCCAAGATCAATAATAAGCATGAAATAAGTGCGAATACAAATCGAAGAAGTTACGGAATACTCACATCGATCGGTTGAGCGACGCTTTGACGAACAAAATCCATTTTCTGCCTTGTAGCAGCTCACGGCAGTGAGCAGTCCAAGCTCACTATTTTGGCCTTCAATCAACAAGATACCAAGCACCAAGCTTCGTCATTTGATTCCCGACTCATGGGTAGACTTCCCTATCACCTTCGCATGTCTCGTAAGTGTGCTAGCACTTGTGATTTTGCCACAAAATCCCACTCTTGGCTTCCTACTGCTCACGGTTTCTTGAAAGAAACCAGTAAGCTTTTTGCCTCCTTGGGCGTGAAAATAGATAGAAGAAAGAGAGGATAGAGATGTGTGTAAGAGGTGGAAAGTGTAAAAGTGAATAAATGATTTCTAAAATCATTTCCATATACAATTTTTGATTTCTA
>SKCR01017375.1:0-44289 GCA_019454045.1 Zanthoxylum bungeanum | reverse complement strand
TGAAAGTAAATTGCTGAAAGTAAATTGCTGAAAGTAAATTGCTAAAAAGTAAATTGTTGAAAGTAAATTACTGAAAAGTAAAAACTGAAAATTAAAGAAAGAAAAGTACTGTGCGTAAAAGTAAATTGCGGAAAGTAAAAACTGAAAAGTAAAGAAAAGAAAGTGCGAAAGTGGAAATTAATTACTGAAAGCTGTAAATAAACAAACAAGATACAATCTTCTTAGTATTCTTAAGGAATTCCTTAGAAGAAAGTATGAATTTTACAAATGAAATGACTTGGTATTTATAGGCAAAATTTTGCCTCCATCAAATCATCCACCAAATCAATTATTAATTGCTCCACTAATTGCTCCACCAAATCCATTATTAATTGCTCCACTAATCTCTTATCATGTTTGGTGATGATTTGATAATTTTTATTATTTATTTATTAATTTATTTTTTTGCTTTGAAAATGATTGAAAGTGACTTTAATAATTACACACAACACACTTCTGGATGGTTCATCAATTTCGGGCATGAAATTCTCCGAATTCGAAATTATTTTGTATTTCAAAGTTGTAGATATTTGAGTCTTCTTTAATCTGGAACTTGAATCAGCTCAATCCGATATCGGAGTAAAGCGTTATGCCCAAAATACGACAGATGCGCAAAACTGGAATTTCCAAAACTGCACTTCGTCAAAAACGCCCTTTCAAGCTTCCAATCTCCAAAATTAAAATATCAAGTCCAATAATTGCCCTTATTTGACCCATATTTCATCCTAAATGATTTCATTGAAATCCGATATTATTTTATCTGCAAAATAAACTAAAACACATCAAAACGTTCATCAAACCCGAGAAACTAAATAAAATATTAAGTTAAAGGGACGGTAAATATTGATATGTTTTCCGCTCATCAATGTGTGAATGATGAAAGTCCTTATGATTAGTTCCGGATTGAGATGATATGAGACATTATCAATCCATAAAGGTTTAATCATTAAATATCCATATCGTAGTATTATCGAGACTGGACATCGATAATGCGGAATAGACTAGTATTGCACTTGTGCGTGTTAAGGAAGCGTAACAACATAATTCTCATGTATTTAAGTATTGGATACTTATGCAAGTGTGATAGGAGGTTGTGTTTTACCGATGGTACGGAAAACAGCTTCGCTCTGGATAGACCCCGCAGAATCCCATTGGTAGTATGACTATGTGTCTATGGGAATCCGCATCAGGGTAGGTGTATTTGGTCTTAACCTGAGACTTGCATCGCTAGTACTTGCGACAATCAATACGCTTTGGTTTTGGTCATCCAGGACTTTAACAGGTTCTGTGTACGCCTCTTCTGGGTTTATTAAGAATTGTAGTGTATTGGATGTGATGTCAAGACGGAAGTATCACTTCAGTCATATGGAGATGATGGTTACGCAGGGATACAGAACTGGTTCTCTAAGGGTTGCAACCATCGGGATAATATGACTAGGTCATGATTATCCGATAATAAAGAGACTAGTTACTAGTAATCCGATATATGCTTCGTACGGGGCAGACATTGTACCAGCCCCAGGCCTTGTATGTGACATCTGATACTGGATCGCAATACGCAATACTGCGTATACTACGCCTCATATAGATCGTAGATTCCATTAAGAATATTTCTGGAGAATTGGGTAGGCATGACGCTTTGCTAGAAGCCAACCTTGTCTCGTAAATCGGTAAAAATGTAGTACTTGGTACGTACGTGTTCGGATAGTCCGACGATCGGATTTACTGCCAACATATCCAGGGATCTCTTGGGTCGCTTCCCGAAGATACACTGATGACGTAGGATTCGAGCTTAATTAATTTCGGATTAATTGCAGAGAGACTTTATCTGGATAAAGTACTATTTGAAGAGAGAGAAAGATTAATTTGGAATTAATCGATAAAATAATATATTTGATATATTAAACGAAATTAGATTTCGACGCGGAATTAAAATTAGATTTTAATTCGGGCAAACGAGTTAATTTAGAATTAATTCGTTAGCGACGTGAATAGTAATTTTACTAGGCATAATTATTTAATTAAATTCGATTTAATTACGTCGCAGCGGAAGTTCGTTAATTTGGAATTAGCGAACCTGAGCCCGAGAGTGTTTGCGGGCTCACTCGCATTCGGAATCGAGTGGGGCTCACATGTCACATCAAGTGTCACATCACATGTCACCTTTAGTTGCTTTTGGTTGATGTGTTTTGGTGGAGTTGTTGGTGGCTTGATTAACACTCCAATGTCAAAGCATGATAGACTTTTACCAAACAAGGATTTGGTATATCATTTAATTTGTTTTTGAAACAATTACACAACTTCTACACTCTCTCACTTTGACCGAAACTTGTAGCAAGTTTTCTCTCCCAATTGTTTTCTTCTTTCACCGAAAATGCAAGGAAGAAAGTGAAGGATTTTGTTGCAACATTTTTCAAAGAGCCAGCACTCATCAAGGGATCATACAAGGTGTTAGGGAAACCAACACAAGAGCTTGGAATCTTGAAAAGCAAAGCTTGGAGCTTGTGGTGTCCCTTAGCCGAATTCAACAAATCATCTTGGAGGAAAATTTTTGTTGATCAACGCATCCAAAAGCCGATCATTGTAAGTGTGTTTCTGCCACTCTTCTTTGTTATTCATTCACATTTTATGCTTGATTTGATCTTAGGATTAAACCTAGAAACCCAATAATGGTATCTATGAGCCAAAATGAGCATGAAATGAATTAGGGTAAAATTTGGGTAAAATCATTTTGAGCATGATTTGATAAAATTGATTGATTGAGTATGCTTGAATGATGATATATTGAGGTTGTATTGGATCAATTTCATGAAATATTGATTGGATCAATTTTTTGCCCATGTTTAGGCTTGGCCGAATGTGTAATTACCCTACAAGTCTTGGTATTTTTTGTTTCGTAGATCATTGGATGACTTGAAACGATTGGGATATGTCGATTTAAAATTCAATCGATTGAAAAATGAATTCGGACAAAATTCCTTACCATTGTCGAGAGCTTGTTAGCATGTAATGGACTTGATTTTTTGATTCAAGAATGTTGGACATTAGTTGAACAATAGGATACATAATTAATTAGTTAAATTGTATTTTGGAAATATTAATTTGGGTAATTAATTGATGTATTACACTTAAGTTAATTGAATTTTAAAATTTGGAATTTTAAAATTTGATTAATGGGCTTAATTTTGAATTGGGCTTGAAAATATTATATTTGAGCATAATGGGCTTGGTTGGGCCAAGTTGGTTTAGACCAATTGGATTGGATCCAAATTGGGCCTAAATCATTCCATTAAGTCCAAATATAATAAATGAGCTTTAAAAGTTTAATTGGGCCTTATGGGCTAAAATTGTTTTCTTGGAAAATGAGGGTGATTCCTTAATTGGGCTTGGTAATTGGGTTTGACCTATATTGACCAAAGCCCATGCCTTATGAAATCAATTGAAAGCCCATCGGACTTTAATTAAAAAAACATTGGATGTTAGTTGGGCTTTGAGACCCGATAAGATTAGATTTGGAATCTAAGACGTTAAAGCGGATTAAAAAGTGTAGATATTTAATTTGGAATTAAATAAATGAATTAGTATTGAATATGAATTAAATTAGATTTAACGAGTAGTTCGATATAATTCAAGAATTCGTACTTTGAGTACTTATTCTCAAACGAGTTGGACTCGCGCAAAAATCAAATCGTTGTTTAAACATTGGATGATCACATAATTCAAAGACTAATTAATTGGATTGGATTGGTTGAATTTCATGCTATGAATGAATATATGGATGTGTTGAATGAATAGCATATATCAGATGGATATTAGAAGGGAAATGGCAATTTTAGAAATTGTTGTAAATTTGGAATTTATAAATTGGACCTGCGTGTCCAGCCTTATCTCTCATTATTTCTTTGTATTCTCTTCTCACCTAATTCCCCTCAATGTAATGAGGTTTCTATTATTGTATTATGTAATTGGGTAGAAGTATAATAGTGCTAGCCGGGGAGAGGAAATAGAGTGATTTATTCTAGGAACAAGTTGTTAAATATCCATCCGCATATCGTTATTAATTTATTTTCCGCGTCTTATTATACTTTTAGAATGCATGCTTAAGGGTGAATGATGAGACCTAACTGTTGGACAATTATGACCCATAACATCACTTTTTGTACAGATCACGGTGTTGTTGTACAAATTAACTATGTGACCAAAGAGATTGCACTCTTATCATTTGTGATTAGATCACCTAGATATATAAATGATAGGAGGTCCCTATGATTTGTTCCTGGACTGAGAATGATATGAGACAGTATCAGTCCATGAAGGATAAATCATTAAATATCCCAAGTCAGAGTATTATCGAGATTGGACATCGATAAATACGTAAAAGACTAGTATTACACTTGTGCGCGTTGTGAGGGCACAACGACATTGTTCTCATATATTTGGGTATAGGATACTCATGCAAGTGTAATAGGAGGTTGTGTTTTACCGATGGTATGGGAAACAGCTTCGCTCTGGATAAACCCCCTCGGAATTCCATTAGTAGTATGAATCTGTGTCTATGGAAGTCTGAAATCAGGGTAGGTGTATTTGGTCTTAACCTTAGACTTGCACCGCTAATATTTGCGAAAATCAATATACTTTGGTTGCGGTCATCCAGGGCTTTAACAGGTTCTGTGTACGCCTATGCTGGGTATATTGAGAATCGTAGTGTGTTGGGTGTGATGTCAAGACGAAAGTGTCACTCCAGTCATATGGAGATGATGATCGCGTAGGGATACAGAACTGGTTCTCTAAAAAGGTTACAACCGTCGGGATAATATGACTTGGTCATGATTATCCGATATTAAAGAGATTAGTTTCTCGTAATCCGATATATGCTTCGTACGGGGCAGACACTTTACCAGCCCTAGGCCTTGCATGTGATCATGTGATACTGGATCGAAATACGCAATACTACGTATACTACGCCTGATATAGATCATTTATTCCTGTAAGGATATTTCTGGAGAATTGGGTAGGCATGACGCTTTGCTAGAAGCCAACCTTGTCTTGTAAATCGGTATAAACGTAGTACGAGATACTTACGTGTTCGGATAGTCCGACGACCGAATTTACTGCCAACATATCTGGGGATCTCATGGGTCACTTCCCAAAGATTCACCGATGACGTATGACTCGCACTTTTAATTAATCTGGGATTAATTGCGGAGATATTTTATCTGGGATAAAATATCATTTAAAGAGAGATAACGATTAATTTAGAATTAATCGATTAATTAATATATTTGATATATTAAAAGAAATTGGATTTCGACGCGGAATTAAAATTAGATTTTAATTCGGGCGAACGAGTTAATTTAGAATTAATTCGTTAGCGACATGAATAGTGATTTCGCTAGGCATAATCATTTAATTACGTCGCAAAGGAAAATTCGTTAATTTAGAATTAGCGAACCCGAGCCCGGGATTGTTTGCGAGTGCATTCGTATTTCGAATTCAAGCGTCGAATCACATGTCACTTTGAGTGATGTGACTTGACAACTTGATTGATAGATGTGACTTGATGGGAGTTGTTGAAAAGCTTTTGAAAGCTTGAGTGACATATATTATTATTATATGTTTTGGTATATGTTGAATTGATTTTAGAAATCAATTAATTTTAACACATTTTCAACACTCTCTCCTCTCTTCTCTCTTCATCATTCACGTCCAAGGGGCTAAATACATTCTGGTTTTCTGGTTTGCAAAACCGTGAATGAGGGAAGCAAGTGTGATGTTTTTGAGGCAAAAATCAAGAGAGCTAGCACTCCGAGAGACATGAGAAGGTGATAGGGAAGTCCACCCATGAGCCGGGAATCATTTGACGAAGCTTGGAGCTCAAATTCTTGATGATGAAAGCCGAATGGAGGAGACCAAAACAGAAACTGTCGTGAGCTGTGACAGTGAGCAGAAACTGATTTTTGTTGCCTCGCGCGTCGCTCAACTGCTCGATGTGAGTATTCCGCAACTCCCTCGTTGTATTCACTTATGTTTCATACTTGTTTATTGATCCTTGGGACCTTAGCAAACTCCAACAATGGTATCATGAGCAAGGAAAAGCATGAAATTGATTTAGGGCTTAAAATTGGGTAAATTATATTTGAGCATGTTTTAATGAAATTGGATGAATTATTATGCTTAAATATGTTTTAATTGAAAATTGATTGGATCAATTTGTTGAAATTTAGTTTGGAACAAATTTGCCCAAAATTTTGGTGTTGGCCGAAAATGTGAAGTGCCCTAATTGTCTTGGAATTTTGTTTTTTGATTCATTGGATGGCTTGAAAACAATTGGGGATGTTGATTTAATGTTGATTTGGATTCAATTGGATTGGGTTTAAAATTGGACATGAAAATCCCCTTTGGCCGAGACTTTGTGTAGCATGAATGGGTTTGATTTTTTGTTAAATTGTGTTGGACATGATTTAATGATGATAAGCATGATTAATTAGGCTAATTTGATGTTTTGGAAATATTAATTTGGGTAATTAATAATGCTATACACTTTAGGATTGGATTTTGTAATTTAATTGAATTGGGCCTTAAAATTGGATTTGGGCTTGTTGTGTTGTAATTGGGCTTATTGGGCTTGGTTGTACCAAGTTGGGTTTAGGAAAAATTGGTTGGATCCAATTAGGCCCAAAACCGCATCCATAAAGCCCAAATGCGACTAATGGACCTTTAAAATTTAATTGGGCCTAATGGGCCTAAATTGAATTCTGGGCTTATGGGGTAACTCCCGGATTGGACTTTGGTTATTGGGTTTGACCCGAGTTGACCAAAAGTCCACGCCTTAAGAAATTAATTAAAAGCCCAGTAGACTTTAATTAAATTAACGTTGGACGTTAATCGGGCTTTGAGACCCGTAACGATTAAATTTGGAATTTAAGTCGTAAAAGGTTTATTAATAAAGTGTAGTATTTAATTTGGAATTAAATAGCGAATTAGAATTAAATACAAATTGAATTGGATTTAATTATGTAGTTTAATTTAATTCGAGAATTCGTACTTTAAGTACTTATTCGCAAAACGAGTTTGACTCGAGCAAAATCAAATCGTTGTTTGAACATTGGATGATCACTAATTATCAGATTAATTAATTTGATTAGATTGATTGATAACATGCTTATGTGAATACATGGTTGCGATGCAAGAATAATGTATATCGGATGGATATTAGATGGGTGAGACAATTTTAGAAATTGTTGTAATAAATTTGATTTAATATTTGGACCTGCGTGTCCAGCCTTATTACCTCCTTATTCTTTGTATTCTCTTCTCACATATTCCCCTCAATGCAAATGAGGTTTCTTTAGAAGTGTAGTGTAACGGGTAGAACTAATACATGTGGTAGCGGGAGAGAGAAAGATAGAGATTTGATCTAGGATCAATGTGTAAAGTATCCGTCCGCATATCATTATTAATTTATTCATATGCGCTTTATTATGTGTTTAGAATGCATGTTTAAGGGTGTATGATGATGAGACCTTAACAAAGATAATAAATTGGTTGCCAATTTGCACGCGAAAAACCCTCACATCATATTAAGCGTCTTTCCTTCCATTGAGTGATTCTCACTCAAGATCCAAGACTGGCATTGGCTTGTTGGCCAAAGTCAAGGCCTTTGTCCGTCGAGAATGTGTTTGAATCACAAAGGCTTTGTTTCATCTTGGTGTCTTGTCCAAGTTGTGGTTTGTTGGCCAAAGTTAAGACCACTTCTTGTCAATCGACATTGATTACGAAGCTTTCCATTGTCAATGGGTCGCGCTTAACTGGGATCACTAAGTTTGTTGTGCCAAAGCCAAGGCTTAGTTGATTCAGAGGAAAAAGGTTAGGTAATACATTGGATGTATTGGCATATATAAGATATATGTTGCGGACTTGGATGTCCCCCTACTGGATCTAGGAATTGGATTGGATCCAATTGATCTTAGAGATCTACCTAGTTAATTATCATACAATTTTTTGGCCAAAGTCAAGATTGTGTGATATTTAATGGGATCCTAGCCCACTAGGAAACAAGGTTTCCCGAGTACTCGAAAGAGGGTTAGAGGCTCGCCGAAAAATAGTGGGAGGCAAGAATTGAATTTGCAATATTCGTTTAATTACTTGCCATACGCGCTCAAACAAATATCATTCGTCAATTAAATTAAATGTTTGTTGGACTAATATTTAAATGTTGTTTTTAATAAATAGTTGGACTATATTCAAACTATTCATTTATAGTGGATTTTATAATTGGATTATAGTAATCAATATAATTGATTTTAATCTATTAAATTATAGTTGATTAAATATTTGGACTATTGTAATCATTATAATAAATAGTACCGAAATCGTTGATTAAATAGTTGGACTATTAGAATCAAGATATAAATTGAAATATTGACATTTAAGACATAATCCTAGGGAAAATGTATTTAAATGGTTTAATTTTCAAATTGGGAATAAAATTTCAGGATGGTCCTGGAAACTAATAAGTTACTTTATTTGATAAAATAACATATTAGGCCTAAGCCCGGAGTTAAGCAAATAGTAGAGCATAATCTTTGGAAGATTTATGTGATGATAACTTTGGTGCTTAATCCATTAAGCTTGTCGCAGTAGACTCCTTAATTTCTTGATCAGAACTAAGGATTAGATCCTTAAAGTACGATAATGAAATTGAAGGATCTTCAAAGAATCTATCCTTGGAATCTTAGGAGTACTAAATTGCAATTAATAACTCTTGGAGGGTTAATGACTATTCTCAATGAGATAAAGTCAAAATTTGCAATTAGGCAAGTAGCGCAAGTCGCACCTTTCTTCGATATTATAGAAACCCAAGGCTTGGCCAAAGGCTTTTGGAATATGGAAAAGGGCAAAGGCAAAATCATTATAATCTTCTGGGAAGATAAAAGACATATCCCAAAATGTCTGCCTAAATGTGGCAAACGGATCGTGGAAGCGTGACCGCCGTTTGGACAAAGCAGACATGAAGGAATTGAAGAACGGGCAAGGCTCTGACTTCAAATATGTTTGTCAAGATTATGTTCACTACTAGTATTAAAATTGGATTTTAAATACTTAGTGTGGTACATAAAATATATATGTCTTGATGTTCAGAATCTGTTTTGAACATGATACTGACTTCAATAGAGATTTATCTGTGAATCAGAAACGGGACGAAAGTCGCTGTTTTAACCGCAGAAACCTAAGTTTAGGAACGACCCTCGGGTGTGTACTTAAATTAGGGAATTGTTATAATGTAACTAGTTTGACTAGATATATTATCTCTATATCAGTGTTTAACCCGCTACGGGTGAACCTTTATATTCTAGAACACTAAAGTGTTTCATTATATAAAGATGATATTGAGATAAACACATTAGATGTGAATAACAGAATTTATATTTTGAATATAAATAAATCTCAGAAATATAATATGACAAACAAATAGCTCAAACTGATTTGATCAGATGAAACTTAATCATGGCATTATTGTCTGGGACACAAATCAAACAAGACTCGTATATCCACACTTCTGAAGAGTAGATACTAAGATTGATTTGATTCCAATCAAATAAAGTCTACGAATCTAGTTTATTAGGCAAAATGCCTATAACACATTTACTTGGTAAAAGTGTAAATGCCATCGATCTGTTAGCCCTAAATCATAGTGAAGCAAGTGGATTAGATTGGTTGAATTGCATGTTATGAATGAATATATGGATGTGTTGAATGAATAGGGTATATCGGATGGATATTAGAAGGTGTAGGACACAGAACTTGACGACGCTGTTCTAGGCTCGCGGCCTAGTTGGGAGTACGAAATAACATGGAGTCGCCACCCGGTGTGAACCGGGACAAAGATTTAAGACCGCACTCACCCCTCGCAAGGGAAGACCTCAAACCGTTGGGTTCGGAATGGTCCCTTACTTATGCCACTTGTAATGTACGGATTTTTGCAATAATTTAACTAAGTCTACACAACACACATGTCCAAGAATAACCTAAATTTAGTTCGCATTCATAAAAATAAATCATATGTCTAAGTCATCATGCTTTAAAAGTAAGTCATCATAACGGCAAGCATATGATAACACACAATAATCTCATAAGCATGTTGAATTATCAAACACGAAAAATAAATAACAACCTAAATGTAAACATAAATTAAATTCCTAATGCGAAAGAAAGTAACTAAATCATGCATAAAGAAACGATATACTACAACTAAATCATGCTTAGAAATAGACAACATACCAACGACTTAAATAAATAACATGCCAACGACTAATCTTGCTCAAACACAATATTGGACGAAACGAAATAGGTGTGTCTCTCAAGTGATACGTGGCATTGTATCCCGAGTGCAAACCGCAATACCGTCCATTCGGATTCGGCTACGGAATTTACGTCCGGGTTTCCATTCGATATACCACAAGAGAGAGCACATATTCTGTTCACCCGAAAATCACATCATGCACCAATTCACAATACTCATGCGAAATAAAGTAATAAAATAACTAAAAATAAAGGATAATAAATAAAAGGGTGCCCTCAAGTCTAACCTCTTTTTTCGTCTCACGAAAGGGCGTTACACGTCCGTTGGAAGGGTGAATGATCCGCAACTCTTTTGGTTCACTAACTCAACGTCTTTCCTCGCTGTTTTCTGATCGGGCTGCTGTTTTTACTCCGTTTCGCTGTTGTTTTGCTTCTCCGTTTCAGGTCACTGTTTTGGTAATTTAGGCTACTGTTTTTGTGGTTTTTTTAGACTGGTTTGGGCTGTTTTTTTAGATGCAGTTTTGGGTTAATCTGGGGACTATTTTGGGGAGTTTCGGGGACTATTTTTGGGTTAATTCGGGGAATGTTCTGGAGCAGATTCTTGGCAATTTATGCGTGCAGGGAAAGCAGTTTGCGTGGAGTGTGGGCTGATTGAAGTTGAGTGTGCGTTGTGGGCTAGTTGAGTGTGCTGCTGTGGGTGTGGCTTATTGCATGGGCTGTTGGCGTGAGGTAGGCAGTGTGTTGAAGAGGGTGAATGTGGCGTATGAGTTATTTTGTGGCTGGTCAAAGGGGTTGATGGCATGAAGTTTGGCAATGGGCTTGTTAGTGGATTGTGGCGTGTTGAAGTGAGGGGCAGGTGGCGTGATTTGAAGGCTGCGTGAGCTGGGTTTGATGTGTCTCGTGAGGTGTTTGTTATGTGCGTGAGAGGGCATATAGCTTATGGGTGATCGTTCTATGCGTTAGTGGGGCAGATGGCTTAAGCGTTGAAGGCAGTTTGGCTGCTTGGTTTGAAGGTTTACGTGTGGCTTTTGATGATGGTGTTTGAGCAGTCTGTTGTTGCGTGCATGATGAGAGAGTGAGGGCTTGGCGTGAGGGTTCTTTGAGAGAGAAGGGGACCAGTGTGAAGAGAGGCGTCTAGGTTTTGGTTTGTTGTTTAGTGGAGACGTGAAGGGAGCTGTGCATGGTTAGGGTTTTGCTCGTGTCTCAGGCAGAAGGAAGGTTAATGACGTGAATGTTGAGTGATGGCAGTGGAGTATTTGCTTATGGTTATGGGGCTGTTAAGGGTTCTGTTTGTGATTGAGGATGCCTTGTTTGTGGCGGTTGAGAACTGATTGAAGGATTTGGTTTAGTCGATGAAGATGAAAGGAGAGGTGTGGCCGAGAGTGAGGGCTGAGAGAGATGGAGGGGCTATGTGGCGTGGAGAGGGAGTGATGACGTCTTGGAGGGTGATCAGTCGGTTGGTGTGGGCTTGAAGGAGATGAAGGTTTGTCTAGGGTTTCATTGTTTTGTTTTTTTATTTTTGGCCGTCCCCCCCACTGGTTTTAGGGTTCGTATTATTTTTATAGTCAAGGGCGTGTGGTGCATGGTCTGTTGATGGCTTTTAGGGTTTTGTCATGGATTTTGAAAAGGAAAGAAATCAAGTGTTCATGTGTGTATTTAATTTTAATTATTTAAGGCAAGACATTATGTAATTTTGGTGGGGAATTATTTCAAATTTGGTGAGTGAATTATTTAAAGTAGGAATTTAATTTAATTTAATTTTAATTAGTTTTAATTTAAATTGGATTTTAATTTGATTTAGTTTAATTGGATTTAATTGTATTTTAATTTAATTTAATTTGATTAGCTTTAATTTAATTTAATTTAATTTGTGACATGTATTTTAAATTTTTTAATTATTTAATTTGTGAGATGTGTTTTAAATGTTTTAATTATTTTTGGATGTGATTTAATGGGTTTGGTGTGTTTTAAAACAGAGGTCCAACAAGCGAACTCGAAGCGAATCAAGCGAGTTAAATCTGACAAAATACTAATTCCCAACTTTACCCTTCTAACGTCCGTTTCCCGCGGCTTTCACAACTAAAGAGGTAGTGTCTCCATACGAGACTCATCATCGGGCTTATATGCAAAAATGCAATGCCTATAAAAGGGAAAGGGCAATTTTAGAAATTGTTGTAAATTTGGAATTTATAAATTGGACCTGCGTGTCCAGCCTTAACTCTCATTATTTCTTTGTATTCTCTTCTCACCTAATTCCCCTCAATGTAATGAGGTTTCTATTACTGTATTATGTAATTGGGTAGAAGTATAATAGTGCTAGCCGGAGAGAGGAAATGAAGTGATTTGTTCTAGGAACAAGTTGTTAAATATCCATCTGCATATCGTTATTAATTTATTTTCCGCGCCTTATTATGCTTTTAGAATGCATGCTTAAGGGTGAATGATGAGACCTAACTGTTGGACAATTATGACCCATAACGTCACTATTTGTACAGATCACGGTGTTGTTGTACAAATTAACTATGTGAAAAAAGAGATTGCACTCTTATCATTTTTGATTAGATCACCTAGATATATAAATGATAGGAGGTCCCTATGATTTGTTCCTGGACTGAGAATGATATGAGACAGTATCAGTCCATGAAGGATGAATTATTAAATATCTCTAGTTAGAGTATTATCGAGATTGGACATCGATAAATACGTAAAAGACTAGTATTACACTTGTGCGCATTGTGAGGGCACAACGACATAGTTCTCATATATTTGGGTATAGAATACTCATGCAAGTGTAATAGAAGGTTGTGTTTTATCGATGGTACGTGAAACAGCTTCGCTCTGGATAGACCCCATCGGAATTCCATTGGTAGTATGACTATGTGTCTATGGAAGTCCGAAATCAGGGTAGGTGTATTTGGTCTTAACCTGAGACTTGCACCGCTAATACTTGCGATAATCAATATATTTTGGTTGCGGTCGTCCAGGGCTTTAACAGGTTCTGTGTACGCCTATGCTGGGTATATTGAGAATCGTAGTGTATTGGGTGTGATGTCAAGACGGAAGTGTCACTCCAGTCATATGGAGATGATGATCCCGTAGGGATACATAAATGGTTCTCTAAAAAGGTTGCAACCGTCGGGATAATATGACTTGGTCATGATTATCCGATATTAAAGAGACTAGTTGCTCATAATCCGATATATGCTTCGTACGGGGCAGACACTTTACCAGCCCCAGGCCTTGCATGTGATCATGCGATACTGGATCGAAATACGCAATACTACGTATACTATGCCTGATATAGATCCTTTATTCCTGTAAGGATCTTTCTGGAGAATTGGGTAGGCATGGCGCTTTGCTAGAAGCCAACCTTGTCTTGTAAATCGGTATAAACGTAGTACGAGGTACTTACGTGTTCGGATAGTCCGACGACCGAATTTACTGCCAACATATCCGGGGATCTCATGGGTCACTTCCCAAAGATTCACCGATTACGTATGACTCGCACTTTTAATTAATCTGGGATTAATAAGATGAGAGAGAAAATTAATCTGGGATTAATTGCGGAGATATTTTATCTGGGATAAAATATCATTTAAAGAGAGATAACGATTAATTTGGAATTAATCGATTAATTAATATATTTGATATATTAAAAGAAATTGGATTTCGACGCGGAATTAAAATTAGATTTTAATTCGGGCGAACAAGTTAATTTAGAATTAATTCGTTAGCGATGTGAATAGTGATTTGGAGAACACTAAATAGAAGCCAGAGGAAAGTTTCAAAGAGTATGTGGATCGCTGGAGAAGCCAGCTTCTGAAAATGGAGACTCGGCCTTCAGAGAAAGACCAAATTAAGATGATTATCAAGGGCACAAAGCCCTCTATTTATGGTAAGCTGAGGAGGATGACCTCCATGATTACTGATTTCCGACAGTTGAGAGAGACTGTCATGGATATTAGGGGAAGAAGAGGCTGAAAACAGAAAGTTTTATGGCCAGAATAGAAGAACTTTTGGGGGGCATTCTGAGACTAAACCCGCTACTGCCGAGGTTGCTGCCATCAAGAACCGGCATTTCTCTAACCTAGGGAAGCCATTATCTAAGGTGCTTGAAAAGTTGAAGGGACAAGGACTCCTAAAACCCTTAGAGCCTAAACCACTTCCAGATCCTATACCACCCAACCTTGACCTAAGCCTGTATTGTCACTTCCATCAGAGGAGAGACCACGAAACTGACAACTGCACCCGCCTTAGGCATGAAATCCAAAACCTCATCGATGCTCACAAAATACCCGACCCAGAGAAAGAACAACCCAACACATATTGGAACCCCCTACCAAATTACCACTCCGCTCCACCACCTACCTACATGATCAACTCTGGATTGCTCGAAACTTTTGTCCTCCAAACCCTTAACCACCAAGCTTCTTACATGGAGATAGGGGATGATAGTGAAGAACCGTAGGTCAAGAAAGAAGGCAATGCTGCGAATGATGAAGTTGTTCCTCCTAGTTTATTTGATCCTGCATTTTTAATATAGACATTGACTTGGTCTACCTGTTCGAACCATTTCTTAAATGATAATAAAGACGTTCATTTCGTTTACATGCCTGAGTCTCTCCCGCAACATGAGTATATTTGAGAAAAGCATTCAACCCTGGTACTATGAAATTCAGTTATGTTTAGAACACGGGGAATCTTCAGAAGCAACAACAATACAGTCAGTTTCAGAAATGAATCAGTATCAGCTTGAGGGCGAGGCCCACATCATCAGCACCAGTTTGGGGGCTTAAGCCCACATCAGCATCAGTTTGGGGATGAGTCACAGGGCCGAGGCCCACATCAGTTACAGTTTGAGGATGAGTCCCAGGGCCGAGGCCCACATCAATATCAGTTTAGGGCTGAGGCCTACATCATTATCAGTAACGGTTTGGAAATTGACCACTCTCATATCAGTAATGGTTCGGAAATGGACCACTCTCTTATCAGCAACGGTTCGGAAATGAACTACTCTCATATCAGTAATGGTTCGGAAATGGACCATCTCTCATCAGCAACGGTTTGGAAACGGACCATCATCTCATCACTTGCCGGAAATGGCACTCTAAAAATGGAGCAACGGTTCGGAAATGGATCATTATCAGATCTCGCCGAAAATGGCACTCCGAAAATGGAGCACGGTTCGGAAATGGACCAAGGAAGGCCTAACCCATCGGAATATGATACATATACATGTATACATGCATACATATCACCTACATGCAATGTTTGTTTTGTGTTCACAAGTTTGTAGCGGCAAAGACCATCTCATCAAATAACGGTTCAAAAATGAGCCACATTCTCGCACAGCACGGTTCGGAAATGGACCGCTACCACAACAGATGCCGAAATGGCGCCCCAAAATGGAGCACACATAGCAGACGCCAAAAATGGCACTCCAAAATGGAGCACTCACAACAGATGCCGAAAATGGCGCTCCAAAATGGAGCACACACAGCAAATGCCGAAAATGGCACTCCAAAAATGGAGCACCCACAACAGACGCCGAAAATGGCACTCCAAAATGGAGCACTCAAAACAGACGCCGAAAATGGCATTCCAAAATGGAGCACTCACAACAGAGGCCGAAAATGGCGTTCCAAAATAGAACACACACAGCAAAATGCCAGAAATGGTGCTCCAAAATGGAGCACACACACAAAAGATGCCGAAAATGGCGCTCTAAAAATGGAGCACGATTCGGGAATGAACCAGGGGTCGCAACACCTCACCACCAAATCAACTCAACTCAACACATGGTAAGTCAAGTGGCAGCTGGCGAGCCAGGTAAGTGAAAATGCATTGCATAACTTTGATAGGATTGTCACTGTTACACATTACACAAGTCCCATAAAAGTGGGGGCGACTGTAGGCACTGTATTTTTGCATATAAGTCCCTATGATGAGTCTCATTTGGAGACACTACCTTTTAAGTCACGGAGGTCACGGGAAGCGGACATCGGAAGCGGGAATTCTGAATAAACAAGGTTCACTGTTTTCGTTCGTACTGCGTTCGTGTATACGTTCGAACGTCAAACAGATTGCGGGAGTTCGTGCCGCGTTCGAGGAAGCGTTCGAACGGTGTCGATAATTCTGGTTTTGCTGCTAGCCTCACATCAAGCCCAATTCGCCCAAGCCTTAGCCCACACGCCCAAGCCCACTTAAAACACATATTTAACACATGGTGAAATCAAAACAAATCTAAAAATCACATACCAAATTAAAATAAACATTAAAATCAATCAAATATTTTAATTCCTTAATTAAGATATTCACCCACCAATTACACAAGATTCCTTCCTAACTAAACAAAATCACATACTAAATTAAAAATATGTCATGCCTAATTAAAATCAATTATAACAAATTAAAGATATTGACTTCCTAATCCTAACCAAATTTGTCCCCCCTCAATCTTTGACTTTCCTTGCTCAACACAAAATCAAATCCCTTCCTTGTGAAACAAGGTGAAGCCCTAGCCTTTCTCTATATAAACAACCCCTAACCAAGACATGAGGGGGCGGACTCTCTAAGACACCCTCACGGCAGAAAAACACAAAAAACACACAAAAGAATAACACACCATAATCTCTCTCACGACCACACACACGGCAAAGACCAAAAAAAATAAACTCTAATCTTCATAAGCACTCAACACGTCCCACCTTCACCACACAACCCCGTGAACCTTCACCTATTACCTTCGAACATCACCCAAACAATCAAAAACATAAACAGATCAGCCATCTCACGCACATAACGAACAGCCCTCAAATACGTAAGCCACATGCGCATAAGACAAAGACACGCTCACGTACCTTCAGCACACAGTAGCCACCTCCAGCAAATCATCTCTCTTTCAACCTCACGCTCAACCCTCAAGCAGCCCACTCACACCTAAAAAACTCCCTCACTCTCAATAATCGAAGATCACAAACCAAAGAACCCTCATTGCCTTGACCAAAACACATCCCGAACAGCCCCTTTACCTCATCAAAACAGCCCCCGAACCACACCATAACACCACCGAAAATCACACCCAAAACAGTAGCCAAAACATCCCAAGAACAGTAACTAAAATACAGCAGCAGAACAGTAGCAAAACGGCAGCGAATCGGAGTCAAAAGCAGCAGCAAAAGACGGAGAACGACGACTCAAAACAGTAAGACAACGAACGAGAGCAGTGAACTAGTGAACCGGAAGAGTTGCGGAGCATCCACCCTTCTGAAGATCGTGTACCGTACATCCGAGAGGTGATTTAAAAGGTTAGACCTGAGGGCACTTTTCTCATTAGTTTATATTCGTCTTTTGATTGTTTATTGAATCCTATTCGCATGAGAGTCGTTTGTGGATGCATGTTGTGGCTTGAATGAAATGGAAAATGTGCCGCCTCTTGTGGTATATAGGATGGAAACCATGACATAAATTTCATAGCCGATTCCGAATGGACGGTAGTATGTGAAGGGGTTATTTAGGGGGTGAATCCGGTAACGCAGCGGAAGCGGTGAAAATCCGATTTTCAGATTTCAAAACTTTTTCTCGGATTAATTAAATAAACATATTTATTTAACATTCCAATAATCAAATTATGAAAATAAATTCAATAAAACATTTTTAGGTGAATTTACCGAAATACCCTTGCTTTGTATTTTTGTCCGTTTTAGTCCGAAATTGATCCAATCAATTTTGAATGATTCTAAATCATTTCTAAGATGAACTTATGATGTTCAAAACATCAAAACACCAAAAACCACAAAATCCCCATAATTCCATATCTTGGCCGAGAGCCTTCATTTGGGGCAACATTGACCATTTGGTCATTTCATGCTTCAAAACTCATCTTAATGAAATCCAATCAACATGAAACTTTGCATGCATCATATACACACCCAAATGCTCAACATATATGAAAACCCCCAAATTTGGAATTAGTTAGAAACCCTAATTTTTCAATTTCCACAAAATGAACAAATTAGGCTAATTACATTAAATCAAATGTTTCAATCATCAATCTTTCATCCAATTCAAGTCTCAACACAATGAAACAACTCAAGATCAAATCTAGGTCATTTAAGAGTGGGTCAACAACTCTAGAATAGCAACATGGTTTCATAAACCTTAAAAGAATACATATAATTACACTAGTTACACTCTTTGTTCATCATACATGCTCAACACTTCTAAACAAATTTCCATCATCAAAAACCACAAGAAATAAAGAAAAGAATAACTTAAGAAACTCATGAGAGGTAGCCTAGATCATAAGGAACAAATTCCTCTCTAATAGTAAGTTTAAGAAACTTACAAAATCCAAGCTTTTTCTTTGGTTTTTCTTTTCTTTCTTCACTTTCTTTCTTTGCCTTTCTTCAATGGAACTTTGTTTGTGATAAAGTGTATTAGGTTTATTTGAAATGAAAAATGAAAAAACAATTTATACTTGCCAAAAAAGTGTCTTGGCCGAAAATGCAAGACCAAATTCAACAAATTGTAATTTCAATTTCATTTCAATTATAATTAAATCAACTTGCATAAATATCTTCTAAACTACTTTATTAGATATTTATCTTGGTCAACAATTGCAACTAATGTCATTTACTTTAATTATCCTAACATAAGATATTTATATTTTAATTAATTTAATCATTCAACAATTAAATAATTAATTAATTAATCAAATACAAATATATTAAATATATGTATAATATTTACATTAAATATTAAAAACATATATTCATTTAGGAAATAAGTCAAATAACTCATTTTGACTATTAATTAATGTGTATTTAAATTAATCAAGTATTAAATGTAAATACACAATAATTAAGTAAATGACTATTTAGTGTCTTTAGCATGTATCTTGCGTTTAACCATTAAACGACTTTATAAATAATCAATATTATTTATTTATGTTGCTCTAGTGCTCAACGAGTATGTTTCATTATTGAGACTCTCTAGGTTCAGGTATATCCGTCACGAAATCAAATTTCATGTCCATAATCTATCCACCCGTAGATTATGACGATCACGGATAATCTCGCTAAACCATACAGGTCGAGGTCATCGCAAATGTATAATTCCTCCGTCACAGGTATCCGGATAAATCCCAGAGATATAGATGTAAACGTCAAATCTCTATCGGGACTATCCAGTCGACTATTCTTAGCAATCTCAAAAAAGAATGTTTAGAACTAGCTTCTAAACTTACCACGGGCCCATGGTTTTATCTGATTGCTAATCATATGGACTACCTATGCTCTGGTACACAGAACTGACGGATCCTATCTTGATACACATAGGACACCCTGAGGATCTATCTACACCCAACGAACAGGCGGAGGTCTGATCTAAATAGATCGGTGACGTGACTGCCGTCTAAGTGTAGAAGATGTCTCATGTGCCCACAATGGCATCTCAAGTCTAAGAATCACAAGTGCTACTCAACCCAAGAAGATTCTTATTGACGCTGGTGTACCATCCATTAAGAATCTTCGGTGAGTCGTTCAGTGTTTATCCGCTATAAACACCTACACGTCTATACTAGTCTCCAAGACTAATGGTTCATTGAGAAACCATTGGAATCATATATTCCAGTATACGACATGTACCGGTCTCAACGGGTTTACTATACTGACCAAGTAGTGTAAACCTTGACCAGGAACTTTCTGAGAATGACAACGTCATGATACTACTCAATGTCCGTTGCGACGCTTTTGCAACTGTACCATGACTAATCATTCTAAGGTCATTACGTCTTTACCATATAAAAGATTAGATTATATTATAGAAACTGCATATATTATTACTAATAATAATGTTTTACAGAAGTATTTAACAAAATACAACCGGGAATTGGCGCTCTGAGCACCAACCCCTACAAAATCTCCCACTTGCTCTAGTGCCAATATCGATTGTATCTAATACCCATCGACTCCACGTGTTTATCAAATAACTTCGGAGGTATGGCCTTCGTCAGCGGGTCTGCTACGTTGTCTTCACTCGGCACCTTGCACACGACAATATCCCCTCGCGACACAATCTCTCGAATGATGTGGTACTTGCGTTCCACATGCTTCGACTTCTGATGCGCCCTCGGTTCCTTTGCTTGCGCAATGGCTCCAGTATTATCACAGTATAACGGAATCGCATTCTCGATACTTGGGACAACTCCCAATTCTGTGATAAAATTCTTTATCCACACAGCCTCTTTTGCGGCTTCAGAAGCTGCAATATATTCCGCCTCAGTGGTGGAATCAGCTGTAGATCCCTGTTTGGAACTCTTCCAACATACTGCACCTCCGTTAAGGGTAAAGACAAATCCAGATGTAGACTTTCTATCATCGGGATCCGATTGGAAATCGGAGTCTGTATACCCGTTAACCTGCAGTTCGTTTCCTCCATATATTATCAACTTATCCTTAGTACCTTTAAGATACTTTAGGATATGTTTAATGGCCATCCAATGGTCATTACCTGGATTGGACTGGATATCGACTAGTTACGCTAACAGCGAAACTGATATCAGGCCTCGTACATAACATGGCATACATTATGCTACCCAAACACGAAGCATAAGGTTGGTTAGACATTCTAACCTTCTCATCTTCTGTTTGTGGACACATCTTCTTGGAAAGATGAATCCCATGTCTGAACGGTATGTTTGCTGTCTTACAGTTACCAAAGCTATACCGTTCCAAGATCTTATCTACGTACGTTGATTGGGATAACCCAATCAGCCTCCTTTGTCTATCTCGATAGAGTTTTATCCCTAAAACATAGGAAGCTTCTCCCAGGTCCTTCATGGAGAAATTCTTACAGAGATACGCTTTAACGCTTTGTAACATACCTAAATCATTCCCAATGATTAGGATGTCATCAACATACAGGACTAAAAATACGACCATGCTCCCACTGGCCTTCTGATACACACAGGATTCTTCCGAATTCTTAAGAAAACCAGACGATCTGATAATCTCGTCGAATCGAAGATTCCAACTTCGTGAAGCTTGTTTAAGTCCATAAATGGACTTCTTAAGCTTACAAACCATACCCGAGGTTTGGCTGGATGTGAAACCTTCCGGCTGTTCCATATAGATTTCTTCATCAAGAAACCCATTTAGAAAAGCCGTTTTGACATCCATTTGCCAAATCTCGTAGTCATGATACGCAGCTATAGAAAGCAAAATCCGGATAGACTTAAGCATTGCCACCGGCGAAAAAGTTTCATCGTAGTCGACGCCAGGTCGCTGCGTGTAACCTTTTGCTACCAGTTGGGCCTTGTAAGTTTCAACCTTACCGTCAGGCCCGCGCTTCCTTTTGTAAACCCATTTACAACCGATAGGAACAATTCCTTCGGGAAGCGGAATCAAGTCCCAAACTTGATTTTCATGCATTGAATCTATCTCGGATTTCATGGCACTTTGCCATTTCACGGAGTCGATGTCCAACATCGATTCTCTATAGGTGAAAGGATCGGTCTCTTCAACTAAGAGAACATCCAGACTCTTTTCTTGTATCAAATACAAGCGTTCAGGAGGTCTAGATACCCTTTCCGACCTACGGAGTGTGTGTGTTGAAGGTCCTTCATCTACTTGAACTTCAGGTTCCTCCGTTGGTTCGTTGTTTTCAGGTTGGACTTCATCAAGTTCAACCCTTCTATGATCACTACCTTCTGACAAAAATTCTACTTCTAGAAATTTTGCGAAGCGAGCTACGAAGACATTTCGATGCTCGGTATCATAGAACAGATATCCCCTCGTGACCGAGGGATATCCAACAAACCTAAACTTTTGCCCTCGAGGCGAAAGCTTACTTTGCTGAGTCACCCTGACATAGGCAGGACAACCCAAACCTTAATATAATTAAGATTCGGTCTCCTACCGAACCATATCTGATACGGTGTCGTAGGAACAGCCTTTGAAGGAATCTTATTCAAAAGATGTGCGGCTGTTAAGAGACAGTAACCCCATAAGTAATAGGGCAAATCTGTGAAACTCAACATCGATCGGACCATATCCAATAAAGTCCGATTTCTCCTTTCAGATACATTATGTGTGTGTACCTGGAGGAGTATATTGAGCGAGAATCCCATTCTCCTTCATATAATCCATGAACTCACCACTCATATATTCGCCGCCTCGATCTGATCGAAGGCATTTAATATATTTACCAGTTTGTTTTTCTACTTCATTTCGGAACTCTTTGAACTTTTCAAAGGTTTCCGATTTATGTCGCATCAAATACACATAACCGTACCGTGACAAATCATCGGTAAAGGTAACGAAGTACGAATAACCACTGTGAGCAGTTTGACTTAGTGGACCACATACATCAGAATGTACGAGTTCCAGTAAGTTAATGGCGCGGTGTCCAACACCAGAAAATGGGGCCTTGGTCATTTTACCCTGAATACAGGATTCACAAGTTGGATAGGTTTCAATGGTAAGATCTGGTATCAAACCATTCCTAACCAACTGGGTAAGGCGTTTAACGCCAATGTGACCAAGTCTCATATGCCAAAGTTCAGTATTATTAATTACAGGTAATCTACGTTTATTAACTCCAGTATTAATATATATCTTTAGAAGTTTGCAATGTATAATGACCATGCTGTGTTTGGACAACAAAGGATCTGAATATTATTTCTATCATATAAATACAAAGAACTATTCTTAATATTCATACAAAAGCCTTCTGTATCAAGTACAAAAAGTGATATAATATTAGCGACACATCCCGGTACAAAATGACAGTCATGTAACAAAAGTGTCCCATTCGGCAATGAGATCTCGCATACTCCCACTGCAACTGCATCCAGTGAGTCTCCACTCCCGAATCGCAACTGCATCTCTCCAGGCTTCAGCCTCCTACTTTCCTTCAGCACCTGCAACGAATTGCAAATGTGAATGGGACAAGCAGAATCTAAAATCCAGCTGGATGTAACGGCTTCACAAGCCAAAGATAAATCAATAACTGGAAAAATAAAAGTACCTGATGTAGATGCTCTGTCTCTCCTGATCTGAGCAATGTAATCTGGACAGTTTCTCTTCCAGTGCCCGACCTTGCCGCAGTGGTGGCATTTGTCTTCAGAAGCCCTTTGGGCTTAGCTATCTTCGCCTGCTGTGGAGGACCGAAGGCCTTCTTCTTCTTCCCTTTCTTCTTCTTTCCCTTGGACATTCCTAGGGAAGAAGCAGACAGAGAAGTAGATCTAGGTGGGCGAGTCGGTACTCCCTTCTTCAGATCCTCTTCTGCCGTGAGCAACATCCTATGTAGCTCCTGGTAGGTGCAGACTGTCCCGTGCATGTTGAAGTACATCACAAACTGGCGGAATGAAGCTGGCAGAGAACCAAGAATGACACTCCCGAGAATGTCATTCAGGATGAGATTATGTTGCCTCAATTGATCGATCAAATCGATCATTTGAAGAACATGTGGGCTAACACTTTGCCCCTCATCCAGACGCGCATGGAACAGTTCCATGGCGACCTTGTGAACAATAACCTGTTCCTGGTTCTCGAACGATTGTCTTAATCGCGTTATCATACTATAGGAATCTGATGTTCCATAGTATTGTTGCTTGAGTTTCGGAGAGAGCGAACTAAGGATGTATGATTTAACCCTTAAATCATCATTCTTCCAAGCTTCAAAAACTTGGCGTTCCTCCTCCGAAGCATCCTCACCCACTGCAAGGGGTAAAGGACCCTCAAGAACATAACCCAACTTTTCGGAATCGAGGACAATCCTCAAATCCAATTCCCAGTCTGTAAAGTTCTCAGCGCCTTTTAGTTTGTTCGCATCTAACATACGCGCAAACTGGTTTGTGGATTGACCCGCCATCGCAAATCTATCATATAGATCACGAAAAACGGTTAGCAGAAAATAAGCAGTTTCATATAATATCAAAAGCATAAACTAGATCATGGATTTTTAATCTAATATGCCCCTCCCACTAAATCATGCAATACTGTAATCCCAAAACAGAATACAAATATTTAATAATTAAATTAAATATAAATAGTGAAAGGTGGATCCCGTGAATATATTTCAGCTCACAGCAGAGGCACGGTCTCGCCTACGTATATTCATCAGGTAGACAACTCATTTGTCAATCACTCAAAAGTGACTCCTAAGTATCCGGTCCTGGCCGTTTCTCGTTGTCGCTGCGAAGGCAGGCCCACAAGGAGACGTACCAAGGTAATACTCGTCAATGATAAACTCAAGTTACTTACGTAATCCTGACAGCTAGGGCACGTTCAGAATTCCGCTTTTACTTGAATTTATCTAGTATCAGATATACATCCGGTATAAATAAATCTTTATCGGCTACACCCTCACAGCAGAGGCACGGTCTCGGATGTAGTCACAAAGAAGTATTCATAAACCGTATTGACAAGACGGACCATATAACATGCATCAAATACAAATTACATTTAAACCTTATTATTAGGGATTTTCCGCTAAGTGTCATACACCCTAAATCTAATCAAATTAGTTCCTAATAAGCATGCATAAATCAAGAAAACATGATTAAACATTGATTCAATGATGGCTAATCATTTTAAGTGGCCTAGAATCAGACTTGCTCTGATACCATTTTGAAGGGGTTATTTAGGGGGTGAATCCGGTAACGCAGCGGAAGCGGTGAAAATCCGATTTTCAGATTTCAAAACTTTTTCTCGGATTAATTAAATAAACATATTTATTTAACATTCCAATAATCAAATTATGAAAATAAATTCAATAAAACATTTTTAGGTGAATTTACCGAAATACCCTTGCTTTGTATTTTTGTCCGTTTTAGTCCGAAATTGATCCAATCAATTTTGAATGATTCTAAATCATTTCTAAGATGAACTTATGATGTTCAAAACATCAAAACACCAAAAACCACAAAATCCCCAAATTCATATCTTGGCCGAGAGCCTCCATTTGGGGCAACATTGACCATTTGGTCATTTCATGCTTCAAAACTCATCTTAATGAAATCCAATCAACATGAAACTTTGCATGCATCATATACACACCAAATGCTCAACATATATGAAAACCCCCAAATTTGGAATTAGTTAGAAACCCTAATTTTTCAATTTCCACAAAATGGACAAATTAGGCTAATTACATTAAATCAAATGTTTCAATCATCAATCTTTCATCCAATTCAAGTCTCAACACAATGAAACAACTCAAGATCAAATCTAGGTCATTTAAGAGTGGGTCAACAACTCTAGAATAGCAACATGGTTTCATAAACCTTAAAAGAATACATATAACTACACTAGTTACACTCTTCTTCTTCATCATACATGCTCAACACTCTCAAACAAATTTCCATCATCAAAAACCACAGAAATAAAGAAAAGAATAACTTAAGAAACTCATGAGAGGTAGCCTAGATCATAAGGAACAAATTCCTCTCTAATAGTAAGTTTAAGAAACTTACAAAATCCAAGCTTTTTCTTTGGTTTTCTCTTTCTTTCTTCACTTTCTTTCTTTGCCTTTCTTCAATGGAACTTTGTTTGTGATAAAGTGTATTAGTTTATTTGAAATGAAAAATGAAAAAAAACAATTTATACTTGCCAAAAAAGTGTCTTGGCCGAAAATGCAAGACCAAATTCACAAATTGTAATTTCAATTTCATTTCAATTATAATTAAATCAACTTGCATATAAATATCTTCTAAACTACTTTATTAGATATTTATTTGGTCAACAATTGCAACTAATGTCATTTACTTTAATTATCCTAACATAAGATATTTATATTTTAATTAATTTAATCATTTAACAATTAAATAATTAATTAATTAATCAAATACAAATATATTAAATATATGTATAATATTTACATTAAATATTAAAAACATATATTCATTTAGGAAATAAGTCAAATAACTCATTTTGACTATTAATTAATGTGTATTTAAATTAATCAAGTATTAAATGTAAATACACAATAATTAAGTAAATGACTATCTAGTGTCTTTAGCATGTATCTTGCGTTTAACCATTAAACGACTTTATAAATAATCAATATTATTTATTTATGTTGCTCTAGTGCTCAACGAGTATGTTTCATTATTGAGACTCTCTAGGTTCAGGTATATCCGTCACGAAATCAAATTTCATGTCCATAATCTATCCACCCGTAGATTATGACGATCACGGATAATCTCGCTAAACCATACAGGTCGAGGTCATCGCAAATGTATAATTCCTCCGTCACAGGTATCCGGATAAATCCCAGAGATAGATGATGTAAACGTCAAATCTCTATCGGGACTATCCAGTCGACTATTCTATTAGCAATCTCAAAAGGAATGTTTAGAACTAGCTTCTAAACTTACCACGGGCCCATGGTTTTATCTGATTGCTAATCATATGGACTACCTATGCTCTGGTACACAGAACTGACGGATCCTATCTTGATACACATAGGACACCCTGAGGATCTATCTACACCCAACGAACAGGCGGAGGTCTGATCTAAATAGATCGGTGACGTGACTGCCGTCTAAGTGTAGAAGATGTCTCATGTGCCCACAATGGCATCTCAAGTCTAAGAATCACAAGTGCTACTCAACCCAAGAAGATTCTTATTGACGCTGGTGTACCATCCATTAAGAATCTTCGGTGAGTCGTTCAGTGTTTATCCGCTATAAACACCTACACGTCTATACTAGTCTCCAAGACTAATGGTTCATTGAGAAACCATTGGAATCATATATTCCAGTATACGACATGTACCGGTCTCAACGGGTTTACTATACTGACCAAGTAGTGTAAACCTTGACCAGGAACTTTCTGAGAATGACAACGTCATGATACTACTCAATGTCCGTTGCGACGCTTTTGCAACTGTACCATGACTAATCATTCTAAGGTCATTACGTCTTTACCATATAAAAGATTAGATTATATTATAGAAACTGCATATATTATTACTAATAATAATGTTTTACAGAAGTATTTAACAAAATACAACCGGGAATTGGCGCTCTGAGCACCAACCCCTACAGTATGATCTGCACTCAGGATACAAACTCCACGTTACCACTGAGTAAACGCATATTCTTTGTTTTATGTTGCTTGGATTTATTTATTTTCGTACTTAAATTATGCATGTTACTTTTGTATGTATTCTTACATTGAGCGCATGGGCTTAGTAAGTCAGATTAAAGGTCCCCTATTTGGAGGAGGTTAAAACCCTTTACCACGATTGTTTGCCTCGCCGATTGATGTGTTTCGGTTGAATGCAAGATCCATTCAATCGGGCATGCTAAGTTGATATTATTGTTCTTAATTCTTTGTATGCATGATTCAATCGAGCGCATGGCTTAGTAAGTACAATGAAAGATCCCCTATGGGGAGGGGTTAAAGCCATTTACCATGATGCTTTGCCGCGCGGGTTGATGTGTGTCGTTGTTGAATGCAAGATATGTTCAATCGGACATACTAAGTTTGATATGATTGTCTTTATTCTTGTATGCATGATGTGATCAAGTGCATGGGCTTATAAATGCGATGAAAGGTCCTCTAATTGAAGAGGTTAATATCCTTTACCATGATGCTTTGCCGCGCCGATTAACGTATATTCGGTTGAATGTAAGATGTGTTCAATCAGGTACATGAAGTCTAAGGTTATTGCGTTTATTTTTATATGCATTGAGATAAGCGCATGGGCTTAGTAAGTGCGATGAAAGGTCCTCTAATTGGAGAGGTTAAAATCCTTCACCACGATGTTTCGCCGCGCTTCGTATTTCGCTATTTGCTTTTTTATGTATGTATTGCGTCATATTTTGTGCATCAGGTCTGTTCCCGTTCAAACGCGTTTTCGAACGCTATACGAATGCGACCTTTTGTTTCCCGTTCGAACGCGTTTTACAAACGCTACTCGAACGCGCATGCATTTTGTTTCATCAGGTCTGGATCCGTTCGAACGCGTTATCAAACGCTACACGAACGCGAACCTTCTGTTTACTGTTCGAACGCGTTTACGAACGCTACACGAACGCGCACACACTGAACTAAGTCTGTCTCATCATATTTCATGCACAACTGCCTTTTGGGTGATCTCCCTTGCATTATGTAGCCAATCATATTATTTGTATTCCTGCATTTATCCATTCGATGTGTTCTTGGGATGATATTCGAGCATGATTAGGCTATTAGCATGTTATTTGGTTAATATGTTCATGAGATAGTACTCAAGCATGATTAGGTCGTTCTTAGTTTTCCCTATCATATGATTGAGAAATGTTCATGAGATTGCCATGTGATGTTGCATGTTGTGATGAACTTGTTGATGTATGCATGTGAATTTAGAAGCATGATACTCTTGGAAATAAGTGTTACTTAAACTTGATTAAATTATTACATAAATCCTTTCATTACAAGTGACATAAGTAAGGGACCATTCCGAACCCAACGGTTTGAGGTCTTCCCTTGCGAGGGGTGAGTGCGGCCTTAAATCTCATTTTCCCGGATCACACCGGGTGGCGACTCCATTATTCTCTGGTTTAGTCCCCCGTGGGCTACTCCGTACTCCCAACCGGGCCGCGAACCCGGGACAGCATGCGTCGCCCCAGATCCTGTGTCCCACAATATCCAGGGATCTCTTGGGTCGCTTCCCGAAGATACACCGATGACGTATGATTCGAGCTTAATTAATCTGGGATTAATTGCGGAGAGACTTTATCTGGGATAAAGTACTATTTGAAGAGAGAGAAAGATTAATTTGGAATTAATGGATAAAATAAAATATTTGATATATTAAACGAAATTAGATTTCGACGCGGAATTAAAATTAGATTTTAATTCGGGCAAACGAGTTAATTTAGAAATAATTCGTTAGCGACGTGAATAGTAATTTTGCTAGGCATAATTATTTAATTAAATTCGATTTAATTATGTCGCAGCGGAAGTTCGTTAATTTGGAATTAGCGAACCCGAGCCCGGGAGTGTTTGTGGGCTCACTCGCATTCAGAATCGAGTGGGGCCCATATATCACATCAAGTGTCACATCACATGTCACCTTTAGTTGCTTTTGGTTGATGTGTTTTGGTGGAGTTGTTGGTGGCTTGTTTAACACTCCAAAGTCAAAGCATGATAGACTTTTACCAAACAAGGATTTAGTATATCATTTAATTTGTTTTTGAAACAATTACACAACTTCTACACTCTCTCACTTTGACCGAAACTTGTAGCAAGTTTTCTCTCCCAATTATTTTCTTCTTTCACCGAAAATGCAAGGAAGAAAGTGAAGGATTTTGTTGCAAAATTTTTCAAAGAGCTAGCACTCATCAAGGGATCATACAAGGTGTTAGGGAAACCAACACAAGAGCTTGGAATCTTGAAAAGAAAAGCTTGGAGCTTGTGGTGTCCCTTAGCCGAATTCAACAAATCATCTTGGAGAAATTTTTGTTGATCAACGCATACAAAAGCCGATCATTGTAAGTGTGTTTCCGCCACTCTTCTTTTTTATTCATTCATATTTTATGCTTGATTTGATCTTGAGATTAAACCTAGAAACCCAACAGTTAAATTAAAATATTTGATATTTTATAAATAGAAAACTTAAATTCAAAATAGTGAGTGGGAGAGGGATATACGGCAGTATATCTCGCGATCTCCGTTGTTAGTCCGAAAACATGAGATTCAAAAGGCGCCTCGAGACGACTTTACTTTCGTCCCCTTACAGATGGTGTCTATTTTGAGTCAATATCAGGTTTGGATTCCGAGAGGATAGGGGTTCTAGATGTATCTGGTGAACTAACCTACCCTATGGCGGCACTTCACTAGTTAAGTCCAATGGTCCCGAAACGACGGGTCACACTCACAAAGGAATGATTAACTGTTAATCTAAATTCCTTGATCGAATCAAATGGTAGTTGATTAATATAGGAATATGAGTTATTCCCGCATATATTAATCAATTGAGATTATCTCGATCTATCATGCAAATACATGACCTACCCTTCGGCGGCACTTATTTTGGGATGATAGATTTATGTGGCATAGTAATTCTCTTAGGTTTCTAATTCGTTATTCATGGTTCATGCATCATTAGGGGTGGCAATTTGGGTCAGAATTCGTTTATTCGTTCGATTCGATTCGCTTTAAAGCGAATACGGGTTTGAAAAATAGATTCGTTTAATAAATTGGTCAATTCGATTTGATTCGTTTATTAAACGAATCGAATACGAATTTAAGTTCATTGATTCGTTTATTCGTTTAGGATCCGTTTAATTATTTTTATTTACTAGTTCTTGTTATTTTTCAATTAAGATTCGAGAAATTATAACTAATTATCATAGAAAAAATAATATTTTCGATATTTGGTGATATATTTTTAGTAAATATATTGATTACGTATTTCATATGTATATATTTATGAAAAATTAATGTAAATCAATTGTGGTAAATTATTTTACTAAATAATATCACGACTAAACAAATATTCGTATTCGATTCATTTAATAAACGAATCGAATACGAATCCTGGTATTAAGATTCGTTTAATAAACGAATCGAATACGAATCCATCACATTTTGATTCGATTCGTTTAGGATTCGATATAGATTCGATTCGTTGATTTGTTTTGCCACCCCTATGCATCATGTTTAATTTTATGCTAAAATTGTTTGATAATTTTAATATATGATTAATGTTAAATGCATGTTTATTTCATTTTTCAAACATGGTTTCTCCAATTATTTCAATACTCTCTAATAAAAAATTAATGAGAGAAAACTATGTTAAGTGGAAAAGTAACATGAACGCTATCCTGGTCTGTGAAGACCTAAAGATTGTCCTGACGGAGGAGTGTCCTCTAGAGCCGGCCAGAAATGCTGATCAAGCTGTGTGCGATGCCTACAGAAATGGGTTGCGATAAATGAGAAGGCCCGCTGCTACTTGCTAGTAGGGATGTCCGAGGTTCTTGCTGCAAAGCATGAGCCTATGGCTTCAGCATTTGAGATGATGGAGTCATTGCAGGGCATGTTCGATTAGCCTTCGGAGCGTCAACGTCATGAGGCCATGGTCTCAATGATGACTAGTAGGATGAAAGATGGGACATCAGTTTGAGATCACGTCTTGAGAATGATGATTTGAAAGCGCGTAAAGCTAAGTATTTGAACGAAATTGCAAATTCAATACTAGCCTCCCACTATTTTTCGGCGAGCTTCTAACCCTCTGTTGAGTACTCAGGAAACCTAGTTTCTTAGTGGGCTAAGATCCCGTTAAATAACACACAACCTTGACTTTGGCCAACAAGCTGTATGATATTTAACTAGGTAGATCTCTAAGATCAATTGGATCTCATCCAATTCCTAGATCCGGTAGGTGGACCTCCAAGTCTGAAACATATATACAATATATATGCCAATTTATCCAATATATTTTCCTAACCATTTTCCTCTAAATCAACTAAGCCTTGGCTTTGGCACAACAAGCTTAATGATTCCAGTTAAGCGGAACCCATTGACTTTGGAAAGCTTCGTAATCGATGTCGATGGACAAGAAGTGATCTTGACTTTGGCCAACAAATCACAACTTGGACAAGACATACAATATGAAATAAAGCCTTCATGATTCAAACACATCCGCGATGGACAAAGGTCTTGACTTTGGCCAACAAACCAGTGCCATGTCATATTATCTGCGATATTCAACTAGTCTCTTTAATCGGATAATCATGACCATGTCATATTATCCCGATGGTTGCAACCAATTAGAGTACAAGTTCTGTATCCCTGCGTGATCATCATCTCCATATGACTGAAGTGCTACTTCCGTCTTGACATCACACCCAATACACTACGATTCTCAATAAACCCAAAAGAGGCATACACAGAACATGTTAAAGTCCTGGACGACCAAAACCAAAGCGTATTGATTGTCGCAAGTACTAGCGATGCAAGTCTTAGGTTAAGACCACATACACCTACCGTGATGCGAATTCCTATAGACACATAGTCATACTACCAATGGGATTCCGCGGGGTCTATCCAGAGCGAAGCTGTTTTCGTACCATCAGTAAACACAACCTCCTATCACACTTGCATAAGTATCTAATACTTAAATATACGAGAACTATGTCGTTACGCTTCCATAACACGCACAAGTGCAATACTAGTCTATTCCGAATTATCGATGTCTAGTCTCGATAATACTACGACTAGGGATATTTAATGATTAAATCGTTACTGATTGATACTGTCTCATATCTTGTAATCCGGAACTAATCATAAAGACTTTTATCATTTATATATTAAAGTAATCAAATTATAAAATGATAAAATGCAATTTCCATTGTCATATAGTTAATTTGTACAAAAACCACAATGTCTTTTACAAATAGTGACGCTATGGGTCATAATTGTCCAACACAACATTCGGAGGCATAGGGAGCGTCTGATCACTACATGGGCCGAATTGAAAACAGTTATGAGGAATCGGTTTTTACCGAACCATTACTATTGAGATCTGTATCATAAACTTCAGAATCTTACACATGGGTTTCGGAGTGTCGAAGACTACCACAACGAGATGGAAATTGTAATGATTTGCGCCAATATCGAGGAGGACCGAGAGGCGACTCTGGCCCGGTTTCTAAGTGGGTTGAATAGGGAGATTGTGAATGTAGTGTAACTGCAACATTACATGGAATTAGAGGACATGGTACATATGGCAATGAAAGTGGAACGCCAACTCAAGCGAAAAACTACATTCAGGGGAAATTCAGGTCCAACCAATACATGGAAGCCGAAATGGGGAGATAATGACAGGGATGGCACCACATATAGGTTTAGATCATATACCCTAAAACCAATGGAAGATACCAATGTTGGACAATTATGACCCATAGCGTCACTATTTGTACAGATCATGGTGTTGTTGTACAAATTAACTATGTGACAAAGAAGATTGCTCTCTTATCATTTGTGATTAGATCACCAAGATATATAAATGATAAGAGGTCCCTATGATTTGTTCCTGGATTGAGAAGATATGAGACAGTATCAGTCCACGAAGGATAAATCATTAAATATCCCTAGTCGGAGCATTGTCGAGATTGGACATCGATAAATGCTTAAAAGACTAGTATTACACTTGTGCGCGTTATGAGGGCACAACGGCATAGTTCTCATATATTTGGGTATAGGATACTCATGCAAGTGTAATAGGAGGTTGTGTTTTACCGATGGTACGGGAAATAACTTCGCTCTGGATAGACCCTCTCAGAATTCCATTAGTAGTATGACTTTGTGTCCATGGAAGTCCGAAATCAGGGTAGGTGTATTTGGTCTTAACCTGAGACTTGCACCGCTAATACTTGCGACAATCAATATACTTTGGTTTTGGTCGTCCAGGGCTTTAATCGGTTCCTGTGTACGCCTCTTCTGGGTATATCGAGAATCGTAGTGTGTTTGGTGTGATGTCAAGACGGAAGTATCACTCCAGTCATAGCGGAGATGATGGTCACGTAGGATACAGGACTGGTTCTCTTAAATGCTGCAGCTATCGGGATATTATGACAAGGTCATGTATATTCGATTATAGAGACTAGTCACCAGACATCCGACATGTGCTTCGTACGGGGCAGACACAATTCCAGCCCCAGGCCTAACACGTGATCATTTGCTACTGGATCGACAAACACAATACTATGTATACTACGCCTGATATAGATCTATTATTCCTGTAAGCATGTTTCTGGAGAATTGGGTAGGCATGGCGCTTTACTAGAAGCCAACCTTGTCTTGTAAATCGGTAAAACGTAATACTTGGTACTTACGTGTTCGGATAGTCCGACGACCGAATTTACTGCCAACATATCCGGGGATCTCATGGGTCGCTTCCCGAAGATTCACCGATGATGTATGACTCACACTTTATTAATCTGGGATTAATTTAAGATGAGAGAGAAAATTAATCTGGGATTAATTACAGAGATATTTTATCTGGGATAAAATATTATTTAAAGAGAGAGAGCGATTAATTTGGAATTAATCGACAAATTAACATATTCGATATATTAAACGAAATTGGATTTCGACGCGGAATTAAAATTGGATTTTAATTCGGGCGAACGAATTAATTCAGAATTAATTCGTTAGCGACGTGAATAGTAATTATGCTAGGCATGATTATTTAATTAAATTAGATTTAATTACTACGCAACGGAAAATTCGTTAATTTAGAATTAGCGAACCCGAGCCCGGGATTATTTGCGAGTGCATTCGCATTTCGAATTCGAGTGCGGCACGCAAGTCAAATCAAGCGTCAAATCGCTAGTCGCATCTAGCATCACATCATTCGTCTATCAAGTGATAGATGTCTTTCACTTTGAGTGATTGACACCAGTCACTATTCATGAGTGATGTGACTTGATGTGAGTAGTTTGAAAGGCTTTAATGCCTTTTGCTTTTTGATTTTTGGAATTAAAAAGGTTGGTATATGTTTAATTATTTTTGGAAAATCAATTAATATATACAAAAGCCATTTCTTCTCTCTCTCCAACAAGGCTCACGGTTTTAGAGCTTTTCCCTCCTCTCCCTCTCACAGTTTTGGAGACCAAAAATTCTTCTCTCTTCTTTTGTTTGGCAAGGCCGATTTTAGCAAGGAAGAAGATGATGATTTGTGGCAAATCATCAAGGTGCTAGCACACAAGGAGGCATACAAGGTGATAGGGAAACCATCTCATGAGCATGGAATCACCATTGTTGAAGCTTGGAGCTTGAAGATGAAGATGGAGTCCAAATACCCACCATGACCGAATCCATGGAGCCCAAACCAGTGAGTTTGCCGAGCTTGACAGAGGAAGGAAATGGAGTTTTGTTCTTCGATGCATCCAATCCATTCATTGTGATTATAATTCTGCACCTCCTTTGATGTGTATTCATACTTGTTTCTTGCTTGATAATGATCCTTGGGGTGTTTAGAAAACACCAACAACCACCACCAAGCCTAAACCAAAATTCGAGACCCCACCAAATAGGAGTCGTGACCCTAAATGTTTCAAATGTTTGGGGAGTGGCCAGATAGCATCATAATTCCCTAATAGAAGGACCATGTATATGGGGGTGATGGTGAGGTAATTTCAGATGGTGAGGATGTCGTGGTGGATGGAGGTCGCCACTGATGAAGAATGGGTTGAGTATGCAGCCAAGGGGGAGTCCCTTTTGACCCGCCGTACTTTAAATACCCAGGCAAAGGTTGAGGATGATATGGTACAATAGCGAGAGAACATATTCCATACTAGATGCCTGGTCCAGAATAAAGTATGCAGTTTGATTATCGACGGGGGTAGTTGTACTAATATGGCTAGTACAATACTTGTTGATAAGTTGGGTTTGACTTTACTTAAACACCCTAAACCGTATCGTTTGCAGTTGTTGAATAACAGTGGCGAGGTTAAAGTCAATAAATAGGTCTTGGATAGTTTCACTATTGGTAAATACAAGGATGAGGTGTTGTGTGATGTAGTCCCAATGCAAGTTGGACATCTATTACTGGGTGTCCTTGGCAATTTGACAAGAGAGTGATGCATGATGGGTTTCATAACAGATATTTTTTTGAGAAAGATGGAAGAAATGTTACATTTGTTCTGTTGATGCCACGGGAAGTCTTTGAAGATCAAATAAAGCTACAGGCTTCCATAGTGCAAACACCCGCGGGCGAGATCGAGGATGAGAGTCGAGGGGATGAGGTTAACAGTTCTAGGGGAATGAGCGAGAGAAACAGTGAGCGTGCATAAAATAATGAGAGTGTGGGTAGAATGAAAAAAAGTTTCTTTACTAAAGAGTGAGAATTGAGGAGAGAGAATGCCATGAATAAAGTGATGATCCTCTTTATGTATAGAGAAACTCTTCTGAGTTCTGATGACACTAACCATAACATTTTTTTGCCTAGTGTGTTTACTTCTTTATTGCAGGATTATGGTGATGTGTTTGCGGAGGAGATCCCTCAAGGTTTACCATCAATTCGTGGTATTGAGCATTAGATCGATTTCATCCCAGGGGCGGTCATTCCTAACCGACCAGCTTACCGCAGCAACCCTAAGGAAACTAAAAAGCTCCAAAAACAAGTGGAGGAGTTGATGAGCAAAGGGTATATACGAGAGAGCATGAGTCCGTGCATAATTCCAGTCCTGTTAGTCCCAAAGAAAGATGGTACATGGAGAATGTGCGTGGATTGTAAAGCAGTCAACAATATCACTGTAAAGTATCGCCATCATATCCCTAGATTAGATGATATGTTGGATGAATTATATGGCTCTTGTATTTTTTCAAAAATTGACCTTAAAAGTGGGTATCATCAAATTAGGATACGGGAAGGGGATGAATGGAAGACTGCCTTTAAAACCAATTATAGGTTATATGAGTGGCTTGTGATGCTATTTGGGCTTCCAAATGCCCCCAACACCTTTATGCGTCTAATGAATCATGTTTTACGTGCCTTTTTGGGTAAATTTGTAGTCGTATATTTTGATGATATTTTAGTGTACAACAAGAATTTAGAAGAGCATGTAGGACATGTGCGAGCTGTGTTTGATGTTTTGAGGAAAGAAATTTTGTATGATAACCTAAAAAAATGTGATTTTTGCATGGAAAAAGTGATATTTCTAGGGTATGTCATTAGTGCTCAAGGCATTGAGGTTGATGAAAACAAGGTCAAGGGCATTGAGGTTAATGAAAACAATGTCAAGGCCATTCGTGAGTGGCCTACACCTAAGAGCATCACTGAGGTTAGGAGTTTCCATGAACTAGCCAGTTTCTATAGGAGGTTTGTAAAAGACTTTAGCACTATCGCTGCACTACTTACTGAAGTTGTAAAGAAAAATGTTGGTTTCCATTGGGGGGAGGAACAAGAGGATGCCTTTAAACTTCTTAAAGATCGATTATGTTCTACTCATGTTTTAGCCTTACCTAACTTTAACCAAACTTTCGAGATTGAGTGTGATACTTCAGGTGTCGGTATTGGGGCAGTACTTATGCAGGAACGATTTCCTATAGCTTTCTTCAGTAAAAAGCTCAATGGCGCAGCGCTGCGTTACCCAACCTATGACAAAGAGTTTTATGCCCTAGTCAGAGCATTGGAAACTTGGCATCATTACCTCTGGCCAAAAGAGTTCGTGATTCACACTGACCATGAATCTCTGCGTCATATCAAGGGTCAAGGAAAACTTAACAAACGGCATGCAAAATGGATGGAGTTTGTGAAGACCTTCCCATATGTCATTCGATATAAGCAAGGTAAGGAGAATGTGGCTGCTGATGCACTTTCACGCATGTATGTTTTACTTACATCCTTGAGTTCTAAGTTTCTTGGTTTTGACTTTATCAAAGATTTGTATACAAGTGATCATGACTTCTCTGAGATCTACATTGCATGTGACAAAGGTGCTTATGGCAAAATTTACAGACAAGATGATTTTTATTTAAAGAGAATAAATTGTGTGTGCCTAGTTGTTCTATGCGTGAATTATTGGTCTGTGAAGCACATAGTGGGGGTCTTATGGGTCATTTTGGTGTTACGAAAATATTGGATATCTTGCATGAACATTTTTATTGGCCTAAAATGAAGAAGCATGTCATACACATTTGTACTGGTTGCATTACTTGTAGGAAAGTAAAATCTAAAGTTAAACCACATGGGCTTTATACACCTTTACCTGTTCCTCAGGCACCGTGGGTAGATATTTCCATGGACTTTGTGTTAGGATTGCCTAGATCTAGGAAGGGCCGAGACTCTATTTTTGTTGTAGTTGACTGTTTTAGCAAGATGGCACACTTTATTGCATGTCACAAATCAGATGATGCCACACACATTGCTGACTTATTTTTCAGTGAGGTTGTTCGCTTACATGGAGTACCTCGGAGTATAGTATCAGACAAGGATGTGAAGTTTTTAAGTCATTTTTGGAAAATTTTATGGGGTAGGCTGGGAACTAAACTTTTATTTTTCACCACTTGTCACCCACAAACTGACGGTCAAACTGAAGTCGTTAACAGGACCATGTCCCAACTATTACGTATTATCATTTCTAAGAATTTGAAGACATGGGAATAATGTTTACCTTTCATTGAGTTTGCATATAATCGTAGTGTTCATTCCACTACTTCTTATTCTCCTTTTGAAATTGTGTATGGATTTAACCCACTAACACCTCTGGATTTATTGCATTTGCCCGTTGATGAGAGGGTGAGCCTGGATGGTAAGTGCAATGCCGACTTGGTCAAGTCCATACATGAGAAAGCAAGAAAACACATTGAGAAGAAGAATGAACAATATGCCTCGCATGCCAACAAGGATAGACGTCGTGTCTCTTTAGAACCCGGTGATTGGGTTTGGGTACACATGCGAAAAGAGCGCTTCCTAAAGCAATGACAATCCAAACTCCAACCCAGAGGCGATGGCCAATTTCAGATTCTTGAGAAAATCAATGACAATGCCTACAAAGTGGATTTTCCAGGTGAGTATAATGTTTCTGCGTCATTTAATGTTTCTGATATTTCTTTGTTTAATGCAGATTCGAGGTCGAATCCTTTCTATGAGGGGGGAATGATGAGGCCCAAGATGCAACTGCCCAGGATGCAGCCCATGATGGACGGACCTGTTGGTTTCTATTATATGTCCCAAGGAAAGTTTAAGAATATGAAATACAACATTGAATATATATATTAAAAGATGAAGTATGGCGGAATCATACTTACAAAGCTATTGTGATGAGAAGTGATGAAGAAAAATCTTTGAATCTCCAAGCTTCAAGTTTCGGTCAAGGGAGGAAGAAGAGTAGAAGCTCCAAACTTTGTGTATTCCAAGCTCTTTGATGGTTTCCCTATCACCTCCTTTGATCCTTCAATGTGCTAGCAAATGGAGAAAAGAAAATCAAATCTTCTTTGCCCTAATGGAAGTCACGGCATTGTGTGAGAGAGAGGAGAGTTGTCTTGATTTTTTGTTACAAAAATCAATTTATATTTATGCCATAATATTTATTAAATCAATAATAAACTTATGACACAAATCATGCAATGGCTTAGAGTGTCAAACACTCAAACTCCATGCAAAACCATTGAGTGTATTATACACTATCACCATGCAATGTATTACCAATTAAATAATGCATATAATGACATGTGTCATGTGGGCCCCACACGTTTCCAAATGAAAGTGGACCCACGTGCACTCACGCGTTCGGGTTCGATATTTCCGAAATACCGAACTTACGTCGCGACGCTAATTAAATCGAATTTAAATAAATAATTGCGCCTAGCGAAATTATTATTTACGTCGCTAACGAATTAATTCTAAATTAACTCGTTTGCCCGAATTAAAATCTAATTTTAATTTCGCGTCGAAATCGAATTTCGATTATTATATCGAATATAATAATTTTATCGATTAATTCTGAATTAATCGTTCTCTCTCTAAATAAGGCACTTTATCCAAGATAAAGTTTCTCCGCAATTAATCCAAGATTAATTAAGTCTGAATCAAATATCATAGGTGAATCTTCAGGAAGCGACCCAAGAGATCTCCGGATATGTTGGCAGTAAATACGGTCGTCGGATAATCCGAACACGTACGTACCTCGTACTACGTTCTTACCGATTCGCAAGACAAGGTTGGCTTCTAGCAAAGCGCCATGCCTACCCAATTCTCCAGAAATATTCTTACTGGAATATTAGATCTATATCAAGCGTAGTATACCGTAGTATTGCGTACATCGATCCAGTATCGGACGATCACATGTTAGGCCTGGGGCTGGAAATGTGTCTGCCCCGTACGAAACATATATCGGACATCAAGCAACTAGTCTCTTTAAATCGGACAATCCTGACCTGGTCATATTGTCCCGACGGTTGCAACCTTTTATAGAGTACTAGTTCTGTGTCCTGCGTGATCATCACCTCCATATGTCTGAAGTGATACTTCCATCTCGACATCACATCCAGTACACTACGATTCTCGATAAACCCAGAAGAGGTGTACACAGAACTGGTTAAGGTCCCCAACCACCAAAACCAAAGTTTACCGATTGTCGCAAGTACTAGCGATGTAAGTCTCAGGTTAAGACCATATACACCTACCCTGATGCGGCCTCCCATAGACACGCAGACATACTACCAATGGGATTCCGCGGGGTCTATCCAGAGCGAAGCTGTTTTCTGTACCATCGGTAAAACACAACCTCCTATCGCACTTGCATAAGTATCCAATACTTAAATATATGAGAACTATGCCGTTGTGCCCTCACAACGTGCACAAGCGCAATACTAGTCTATTCCGCATTATCGATGTCCGATCTCGATAATACTCCGACTAGGGATATTTAATGATTAAACCTTTATGGATTGATACTGTCTCATATCATCTCAATCCGGTATTAATCATATGGACTTTCGCCATTTATATATCAAAGTAAATAATATTACAAAACGGCAAAAGGCAATTTCATTATCACATAGTTAATTTTGTACAATAATACAATATCATTTACAAACAGTGACGCTATGGGACATAATGTCTAACAATCTCCCACTTGGCCTATAGCCAGTCACTCAAGCATCTAATACCCGAACTATGTATGTGTCGTTCAAAAACTTGCTGAAGAACAGCCTTCGTCAGCGGATCTGCAATGTTGTCATCTGATGTGACCTTCTCGACCTTTACATCGCCACGATGTATAATCTCCCGAATCAGATGGTAACGTCGAAGAACATGCTTGGACCGTTGATGAGACCTTGGTTCCTTAGCCTGTGCTATAGCCCCGTTATTGTCACAATACAATGGAACGGGCTCAGCTGCTAACGGAACTACTCCTAATCCGATTAGGAACTTTCGGATCCAAACTGCCTCCTTTGCTGCTTCAGATGCAGCGATGTACTCCGCTTCTATTGTTGAATCGGCAACAGTATCTTGCTTGGAAGATTTCCAGCTCACTGCTCCGTTATTCAAACAAAAAATGTACCCGGATTGCGACTTGTAGTCATCCTTGTCGGTTTGGAAACTTGCATCGGTATACCCAGATACCGCAAGTTCTCCATCTCCATAAATTAAGAAAGCATCCTTAGTTCGTTTAAGATACTTAAGGATATTCTTAACTGCTATCCAGTGACCTTCACCTGGATCGGCCTGATAGCGACTGCACATGCTCAAAGCATATGAGACATCAGGTCGTGTACATATCATGGCATACATGATCGATCCGACTGCCGAGGCGAACGGTATCCGACTCATGTTGTCTCTCTCTTCCTGAGTCTTAGGACACATGTCCTTAGACAGAGAGGTACCACGTACCATCGGAACCAATCCCCTCTTGGATTGTTCCATGTTGAATCGCTTCAACACTTTATCAATGTATGTACTCTGGGAGAGTCCAAGCAGCTTTCTAGATCTATCCCGGTAGATCTTTATTCCAAGAATAAAGGCTGCTTCTCCCAGATCTTTCATGGAGAATTTTAATGAAAGCCAAGCTTTCACCGACGTTAGCATGGGAATGTCATTGCCTATAAGCAATACGTCGTCGACATAAAGGACAATAAAAGTAAGTGCTCTCCCACTAACCTTCTTGTATACACAAGGGTCATCTGCGTTTTGCACGAAATCATATTCTTTTATGATCTCATCAAAACGCTGATTCCATGACCGTGATGCTTGCTTCAATCCATAAATGGATCGATTTAACTTACAAACCTTGTTTGCAAGTCTAGGTACGATAAAACCGTCAGGCTGTTGCATATAAACATCCTCCAAAAGGTTTCCGTTAAGGAAAGCAGTTTTAACGTCCATCTGCCATATCTCGTAATCGAAATATGCAGCTATTGCAAGCATTATCCGAATGGATTTAATCATGGCAACGGGTGAGAAGGTTTCGTCATAATCAATACCATATTGTTGACGATACCCCTTCGCTACAAGCCTAGCTTTGTACGTTTGTACGTTGCCATCCATGTCGGTCTTCTTCTTGAAGATCCATCTGCATCCAATAGGCTTTACGCCTTCTGGTGCATCAACCAGTGTCCAAACTTGGTTGGCGTACATGGAATCCATCTCGGACTTCATGGCTTCTTGCCATAAATCGGAATCGATATTTTGTATCGCTTCCTCATACGTAGCCGGCTCAATATCCTCAATAAGATTAATATCTACATGAGGTGAGATCAGGAACCCATACCTCTCAGGTACTGTTCTGACTCTCACCGACCTACGCGGTCCTTGTGCATGTGAAGTTTGTGGTACAGACTCATCCCGGACGGTCTGTTCTTGTTCCGTCGTTGATTCATTGCCAGGAACAGTATCACTACGATCTTCATCGAGTTCTACTTTCCTCCCACTTACCACTGCATTTATAAAATCCTCTTCAAGGAAAAATGCTTGTAGAGCAACAAATACTTTGTTCTCTTGTGGGTGATAGAAGTAATATCCTTTGGTTTCCCTAGGATATCCTACGAAAAGGCATTTATCAGATTTGGGTTCAAGTTTGGTACCTTCCAAACGTTTAACATATGCCCAGCATCCCCAAATCTTCAGGAAAGAGAAACCTGGTTTCCTTCCTGTCCATATTTCATATGGAGTCTGTTCAACAGACTTTGACGGTACCTTACTTAAAATAAGTATAGCACTGTTTAATGCGTATCCCCAGAAGGATATTGGTAGCTCAGTGCGACTCATCATTGACCTCACCATGTCTAACAAGGTGCGGTTTCTCCGTTCGGACACACCGTTTAATTGCGGTGTTCCAGGAGGAGTCCACTGTGAAAGAATACCATATTCTTTCAAGTAATCTTGAAACTCATAACTTAAGTATTCGCCACCACGGTCTGACCGTAATGTCTTAATACTCTTCCCTGTTTGTTTCTCCACTTCGTGTCGAAACTCTTTGAATTTCTCAAAAGTTTCCGACTTGTGTCTCATAAGATACACATAACCGTAACGAGATGCATCATCTGTGCAGGTTACGAAGTAGTGAAATCCACCTCAAGCCTGGCTAGACATGGGCCCGCATACGTCAGTATGAACGAGAGCCAACAATTCTGTGGCACGTTCACCTTTACCGCTAAAAGGTGATTTAGGCATTTTGCCTAAAAGGCAAGATTCGCAGACGTCATATGAATTGGGATCAAATTCGTCCAAGTACCCACTCTTCGAAAGTGTGGATATGCGAGTCTTGTTGATGTGTCCTAGACGACAATGCCACATATAAGCTTCATCTTTTAGATTACTCCTTTTGAGCCTTTTGTTTGTCATTTTAGGAGATTCATTTATATTCAAAATATAAAGACCGTTATTTGCAACAGCTGTGCAAATTTCTGCATCATTTTTATATAAATAACACCCAGTGTTTCTAAATACAAAAGTGTAACCCTGCTGGGTTAACAAGGATACAGATATAATATTCCTAGTTAAACTAGGTACAAAATAACAGTTCAAAAGTTTAAGTACATGCCCTGAGGGCAGTTCTAAAACAAAAGTCCCTACGGCCAAAACAGCAACTGGTGTTCCGTTTCCGACCCGTAGATCCATCTCCCCCGATGCCAGAACCCTGCTATCCTGCAGATTCTGCACATCAGTACAAATATGAGCACCACAACCAGAATCAAAAATCCAATTTTTAAAACTAGAAGTATTCATATTTATCTCAATAACAAACATACCAGAGGCGATAGCCTTGCCAGCCTTGATATCCTCCCTCTGCCCTTTGCCCATTCGGCAGTCACGTTTCCAGTGACCCCTCTTGCCGCAGTTGAGGCAGACATCTTGAGATTTGTTCCTTGGCTTCCCAGAAGTCTTTGTCGACTTGCCTTTACCCTTCTTCTTATGTTTCCTCTTCCTCACCCCTCCAGTTGCCTTAAGCCCAGCCTTTGGCCCCTGAGAGGTCGATGTATAGTGCGCCTCGCGCTTGCC